>RJWT010005025.1:0-31868 GCA_004365215.1 Cuniculus paca
ACTAGAGTCACCTGAGAGTGTGATGCTGCGGAGCTATACTGACTAGGTGCGGATATGGACTGCTGTGTTTTAATTCATCCAGGGAGATGAGCATCACCTTTCTGAGGATCACTGTCACAACTGTCTTTCATTTCACACTGTTGATGCTGTTGTTTCACTCAGAGGTCCTTGTGGAAGGTGGGTAATCATCTGTTCTACCTTGTGAGGAAGCTTAGCTAATCAACGCTTATTAATTAGTCACGAATAGATAAGTAATACATACTAACAACTGTTTTCATTAAGTTGTGGCAGTGCTAATTGGTGGGGCATAATGAGTCCCTCCCTAATTACAAAGCTCCATTCCTCTGCGGCAGATCTGGTAGACATAAAGGGCCACCAAGGGAAAGCTGGGACAGGCAGAGGATGGCAGGGTCTAATTTACTTTTTACCTGTTTTTAAGGAATTGTTTAATTAATATGGGATCAGCACATTTGAAGTCTTGAACAGGTGCAAACACATACTTGTAACCAGCTATGTAACTGACCTCAGTGGAACAAGCTAGGGCCCAGCATACAGACTTTACTTATCACCAGTTCACCTCCAACCTGTGGTTGAAAAAGCTCTGTTCATTTTAGTGACAGATTCCCCAAGTCTGCCTGGAAGGCATGTTGTGTAGGATAAGGTGAAATTCTGGATCATTGAGCAAATATTGATCAATGGGTTCATTCCCCACTTACTAAATACCAGACACAATTCCTGATCCCTTTATTTGGTTTGATTTTAGAGCCTTCTGCTATGGCTTGTGTCTAGATGTTCCCTCAAATCCTCATGTGGTCATAGGTGGGATTTTTCGGAGATGGCTGGATCTAGAGTATGTGGCACTGGCATTGATTGATGGTGCAATGCTATGATTAAGGGCCCTAGGATTAAGGGTGTGAGTGTGACTGCCCTAAGTAGCCTGGATAAGACATAAGGGATAGAAAAATCTGTGGTTGCCCTTCGTTTGCTTGTTTTGCTACTTTCTGTCTGCCATGAGCTGTTTCTTCTCTGTGACGCCCCTCTGCCATCCACCCTACCTTGGAGCCAGCTAATTATGAACTGAAACCTCTACAAACTGAATGAAATAAACCTTCCCCCTGTAATTTTGGAGGTTGGGCATTTTGTTTCAGCAACAAGAAAATTAACTAACTCGCCTTCCTAAAAATTTGGGAATCATGTTTATGTATATGACTGTGATTGGATAGGTCTGCAGGTTCTGATCTCACAGTAGAAGAATTTCAGATTTCTGGGAGTGGTAGGAGCTTAGAACAGTTCTCTAGTTCAAAGGTTGGCAAATTACTGTATGGAGCCAAGTCAACTTGTGACCTATTTTTGTAAATAAAGTTTTATTGGAACACAACCACACTCATTATCTCTGTATAGTCCATGCTTCTTTCATTCTTCATGGGAGAGGTGAATAGATTGCGGAGACTATATAATGGGCAAAGCTGAAACTGTTGCCTTCCTGGTCCTATTCGGAGAGAGTGTGCTGGCCCTTGAGAACAACAGTCCAGTTCATTGCATATTTTTCTCATTTTTTTGTAAGGGTGTACATATTGTTCTTTTAGAAAAGTATGTTTTTAATTTACAATTTGGGTTTCTCATGTAAATGAAATTAAGTGTTATTTAAGCTTGTGTATAGATTTTCTCTAATGTGAAGGGAATCGAGATGGAGGAGTCGGAGGGAGGAGAGGGAAAGGGAGTGAAAAAAGAAATTAAGGTGTGTTATGTACATGCACCAACTCCACGCAAGGAATGTACACATTGCGTACTACAAACATGCACTAATAAAAATAAATAAAGAAGTGTTTTCAAGGAATCCAGGTGGTCAAGTGGTGTACACAAATACCACAATGTGTATAAATTCCTTCCATATTGAAATGTTTTTCTGTATGTGAGATCAGATTTTTAAAAAATATGCTTGTGAATACTTTTTATTTTCTTGCATAATAGATTGGGATTGAGACTTAAGTTTGATTTCCACATAGTTGCTATCACAGTGCCTTGCTTCAATGTGTCATATATTTATTAATTTATTAACTTGCCACAGTGCAAACTCAACAAGACAGAATCTTTACATTTCTTCTTCGAGTATTTACAGACTCTAGAACCTGAAATATACTAGAGGTGCAATAAATATTGTCTATTATGGAGTTTAAGAAACCATCAGCTGTAATTTGTACCAGTATTTTACATGCCAATAAGAAATTAAAAGCACTGCCAACTAATGTATAACACATACTGAGATATTGTTTATTGAAAGATGCATTCTTATTTCAATTACTAAAATGTTAAGCAATACAAAGTTTAAAACCACTGAAAAGGGTCAATGTCATGTGAGCAGAACTTATAATCTTATGGCAATGATTTTTAAGGCTTAGCTAAGAGTTGATCTTACATCAGTTCATACAGATTTATCGGGTAGTTACTATGTGTCATGCTCTGGTTGGGTGTTAGTAATCTTTTCATTACTGTAATGAAATATCCCAGGCAGACTATTTAATAAAGAAAATATACTTATTTAGCTAAGAGTTTTGGGTGTTGGGAGCCCAAACACCAAGGGTAAAGATTTCCTTACCTGTATCACTTCATGGTCGGAATGTCTGTGTATCTGTACGTGGTCTCTCCGTGTCTCCTTATAAAGCCACAAAGATTCAGTGGTTCCACACTAACATGATCTAATCGCGTCACTTCCCACAGGCCTCACTCCTATACCCCATAATCAGATTAGATTTCTACCTTCCTAACACCACTGGAGGTTAAACTTCTATATGAGTTCAGGGAGGACAAAGTGTATTGCAACTAGCATGGCCATTCATGACCATACTACTTGGGAAATGCATTCCCCAAGCTGTAGAAACTGAGTTTCACATTGCAGTTTAGAACTTAATTATATACTGCCTTTTATTGATCACCATTTTTTTAGTAATCTTTTAGAAATCTTGTCTCCACAATTAAATTATAAACCCTTTGAGCACAGGAACTGTCTTTTAAATAATTATGTATTCTTTCCAATGTTTTTCCTTTCGATTACTCTCAAAAGAAAACATGGTAATTTAAGGCTTTGTAGAGTTGAGTAGAGAAAATGTAAGAATGCTTTCATGCAGGCAGGTAAGAGACCAGCAAAGATGAACAGATTGAAAAAAATGTGTGAGAAAGGATAAAGTAATGACAAGATAATTAATGATACTTGGTTACAGAGGATGCTGGTAAGTCTATTTCTACAGCCCAGGAGCAGAAAAGCTTCTTAGGGCAAGGTCCAGATCTGGGGTAAGGGGACAGGAAGAAGTCAGCCCTGCCACTCTTTTCTTCACCTCTTCTTGCTACTTTATCTTCTTGTGTTGATTCCCATCTTCTTCCCTCAGCTGTCCAGGCCTTTGATAGGTAGGTCTTAGTAAAACATCTCTCTAAATTTGGACCTATTCTTGGCATTATGAGGAGACAGAACTGACAATGTAGTAAAGAAGGAGCCTGTAACTTATGGATCATTTCTTTTTTTTACCTGCTAGGATTGCAGAAGGCCTTTTATTTAAGCACACTTACCTTTCTTACAGATTTTAGATACTGCGGGTAGTCTTGAAGGAATGAACTAGCAAAGTTGTCATGCAAATTTGGGTCTGTCTGTATCTAGAAACCATAATCCAGTCTTACTTTTTCCATTACATTGCCTTTCAGTGGAGCAGATTGCCTTCTGGTTATGAAAAGTTCATGATTTTGTATATTCCCATAATTACTGTATAGATATCTTTCAACACTTAAAGAGATTTTTCTAAGATTTAGGACACTTTAATATGTTTAAACAGTTAATACATGTTTGGAGGAAAAACTGAAAATATGGATAAGCAAAATGAAGAAAATGAAAGTTAATGCATCATCCGATGTGCCATGCCTTTAAAAATCACTAAGATGTAAAAAAAAAAAAAAATCGAATCTTCTTTCAATGCAAAGTAGTTTAAGGAAGAACACACACTTATTCAGACACAAATGGTTAGACAGGGACTTAACAGGTCAGTGGCCTAGGATTTCACCCTTGGGCCAATGTATTAGTTTTAGGCCTTCTTGTGTGGAATCTGGTTTATTTTCTTTCCTAATGAATAAATGGACTAAATGATCAAGTTTAATTATAATGAGTGTCCCTTTCTGTTTGTACATCATTGCAGACCTAATTGTAGGCTGGCGGGCTTGCTGTGGCCTAAGTGGTCATTAGCTTGCTGATAACGGCCTGTTCATGTCAACAAGACCTCATTAAGCATTGTTTTTCAGCTAAATGGTTGTAAGAGTTTGAACTTGTGATTGAGGATGCACTGGCTCATGGGGCTGAGGGAGACTTGGGCATTTAGTCCCAAGGCCAAACTCAAGGACCCTGGGCTCAGGCAAGCGATGCTATCCAGGGACAATCTACCCTTGTGCTGCAGGGTAGGTATGTAATGTAGCAGGAGGAACGGGACCTGCAGGTTAGCAGTCTGAGATCTGAGATTCTTGCCCCAGCTCTGTAGCTGTGTGACTTCAGGGTAGTCAATTTTTTCTGTTTCTCATTTTCCTCCTCTGACCATAAGAAGGCTCTACAGAATTGTTGGCCGTGTAACTTTTTGCTGTAAAAATAATTTTGCCTGCTGTCCTGCAAGGTTCTTTTCTGGTATCAGTGATTTTGTTTTCGTAGGTCTTACACTAGAGGGCAGTGGTACATTAGTAAATAAACTAGGAATGCATGGGGTACTGCCTTCTGCAGAAAGTCATTGGTATCTGGATTAGGAAGGGACTTACTAGATGCCGCCTTCAAAATACAGGAGGTTGCTTTCCTGTCCTCCCCATTGGTACTCATCCTGTCCTTTTTGAATATTTCCAGTGGGAACTTTGCTACTTCACAAGGTAAATGTGTCTTTTGCTAGTTTTAGTTATTGGAAAGTTCTCTCTTCAAGGAAAGAAGAGCACGCTTGCCTGTGACTTTTACTTACCAGTTGTGCAGCACCACAGGAAACTACTGCCTTTCTTGTAATGGCGCTTCAAATATTTTATAGAATTGTACTATGGAAAAATTGTGCTTTCCATTTGTTGGCAATTGATAATCAGAGACTCTAAATTTATTGAGTGCCAACTATGTGTCAGACACTCTATCAGGCTGTCTTACTTATACTATTGCATTTATTCTTTTTGATAAAGTTGGAGGGAGATTTCACTTTTATTTAGCTGTGCTTTACTAAGGCTCAGACCAAAGCCACATATGTAAGACATAGTGACGGTGGGATTTGAACCTAGGTATGTTTGATTTTAACTCCCTGCTATTGTCTACAACACAACACCTCCTTTCATAGCTGGGAAGACTTAAGACAGAGAGAAGGTAAACGACTTACTTGTGATCACATAACTGAATAGAAAAAGAGGGGAAGTCGGTTCTAGATCTTGAGTGAACTCATTCAGGCGTGTTTTGTGGTACAGCATAGTGCCCTTCAGCAGCGCTGTCCCTGACTTCCTAAGTTCCTCTTTTCTATATATTAAATGTTCCCACTTCCCTCCATCCTTATTCCAGTGCTTTCCTTCCTATTCTCTCACGGTCTCTGCATGCTTTATAAATTATAAATCTCAGAAGTCAAGACAGAGCTCTGTCTGAACAGGGCAGAGAAGACTGGAGATTGTAATTCCTGCAGGTGGGACTTAATTTTCCGTTAACATTGTCTAAGGTTGTATTAATATTTTAATATAATGTTGGCTTTTTTCAAGCATAAGGTCAACAATATTCCTTGTTTCTTTTAATTTATTTTAATTTGCATAAAATGAAGAATGAGAATGTTACAGTCTTATGATTAAAAGGAAAACCCGGATTGGATGAGGGAGCTTCCTGTACAGACAAGAGCAAACTGGCCTCTTAAGCTATCTAAGGGCAAAAATGTGAAAATATTTGAGTTTCTGGAATGATGATTGGATTTATGTTATAAGTCAATGGTCAGTTTTCTTGTTCGTTTTTGTTTTCTATCAGAAATGCTTGCTTCTGGTGTGTAGTGGCCATTTTTCACTATTTTCTTCTTGCTCATTTTTTTTTTAATAGCATGACCATGACATCCCTTTAAGGAAGGCTATACACTGCCCAGAAGCGTCTGTTGACTAACCGGTCCTCTCTTCTTTAGCCCAGGTGGGCAGGTGAAGTGGTGCCCTCTGTGTCAGGATTGGGGATCCTGGTTCCTGTGCATTCAGGAGGGACAACAGTAGAGCCTGTTCACCCTGAGGACTCTAGTTCCCCTATCAATCTGTTCATTGGATGTTCTTGTCTCTTGTGGCCTCAGTCTTCAACATATCCTTTGATTTGTGAGCTGCTTACCAAGTCAGTCCAATAACAGACATATATATGTGTATAGTCATTCCTTTGTATTCACAGGAGACTTAGACATCTAAATCTGTGGACACTCAAATCCCTTATACAAAATAGCGTAGTATTTGCATATAATCCATACATATACTTTTGTATGTTTAAAATCATCTCTAGATTGTGTATAAAACTATATAATGTAAATGCTTTATAAATGAATGTTATATTTTGTCTAGGGAATAATGATAAGAAGTCTGTAAATGTTTCTTATACATTCTTTTTCAGAGATAGTTGATCTGTGGTTGGTTGAATTAATACATGCAGAACTTGCAGAGTGCCAATTGTGTGTGCGTGTGTGTGTGTATTTGTAACTTTTAAAATCAGAATCAACTTCTGATAATTACAACTGAAACAATCCTCACTCATACATTGACCTTGGGAATATATTTACTGTTTTTGAAACAGCTATATGAGAAAATTCCGTTTTGTGATGCAACAGAATAGCTAATCTGTCTAACACAGTCTGTCAGTCTAATTTCATATCTATTGTAGAAACTGTTTTTGACACATTTTAAAAAATGTGGCTTTGCCACAACTAATGGAAGATATGTATTTTGAAAAATTTGAAATGAGAAAAATTTTGTTAATTGACTTCACTGAGGGAAATAAAATCAATGCTGATGTTTGATGTTGAATTTTTAAAGAATGCAAATTGTTTATCTCTTCTATAAGTTTAAAATTGAATGAATTTGCTGTTTTCCCAAAGAGAAATATTTTCATATTTTCAATTAAATACTAATGCATTTTTGAAACCTATAAATTTTATTGGTATAATAGTATATATTTAATTTAGGCAGAGTTTTCTGAACCACAAGCATAAATCCTCAGAGCAACAGGACTTCTTCAATTCTGTTTCTTTTACTGTGTTATCATGTACATACTGAGCTTCTTTTTTGTGTGGCAAAATCTCATATTCATTCTTAATTTCATTCCTGACTTTCTGAGTTTCAAATTTACATTCTCAACTTTCTGCAGGAAATGACACTGTAACGCTCTAAGGGTAAGTACAGTTTGATGCGATATTCTCAAACCAAATTATTTATTTCAAAGAGCATTATTGAGAATATTGCTTGCTACATCAAGTCTTCTTTTTGATAGTTGGTCTAGAGTGGGAATTTCTCCCTGTTTTCAGTACCAAACAAGTGAGTTTTTCCCAAGTTGCTGATTAGATCTGTTTGCATGGAACCCTTGAATTTGGGGGTTGGTAGTTGTGATCACAAGAAAGATTCAAGCTAAAATCATGGAGCACTCTGGCTCACCCAAGGTTCCATTTTATTTTTGTACCTGTATTTTTCCCTGACCTCATTGTTTCTTTCCATCCCTCTCTCCTTTGTTTTTAAAATTTCATCTTATTATTTTACCTCAGTGTAGTATTGCATTTTTGGAAGCTTCTATAAGTCCTTTTCAAATGAAACAGTGGTATAAATATACAAAAGCTAAATAAGGTATAAATACATAAAAGCTAGTGGTATAAATGTATAAAAGTGAAAGTGTAGGTCCACCCTCTTTTTCCAACTGTGTCTTCTTCTGCTTTGCTTATTCATCCCTTTGCTAAATCATCTTTAACTTGCCTACCTCTGAGAAGTGAAAGTACAGATACTTTAAAACTCTTTATTCCCTGCATCTAGATAGTCCACAGAAACTGTACATCAATTCTATCTCTTACAAACTGGGAAAAAATGGGAGGGAAATATCAGCTATCTGGAGGATTTGGGGGCTGAATTTTTTTTATTTTAAAGAGAAATTATACAAAACAAAACAATAAAATGAAGCAAAACAAAACAATGGATTTCAAAAACAAGACAGTAGGAAATCAACAATAGTTACTATGTCACATATTGTTGTCCTTTAAATAGTTGCTCAGGCCACCAGACACATGCAGGCAAAGTTAAACTAACAGCATAAGCACGAAGTTGTTTCTTTACTTCAGTTGCTATCATTTCAGAAATTTCAGGTGTGTCGCTTCTAATTTCTTCTATGCCTATGTCTCCTGGACTTGTTCCAGGTGAGATATAGGCATGCAAAATTTATCAAACAGTATAAGCACTAAGTTGTTTCTTTACTTCAGTTGCTATCACTTCAGAAATTTCAGGTGTGTGACTTCTAATTTCTTTTGTGTCTTTGTCTGCCGGACTTGTTCTAGGTGGACTGGAGGTCTGAGATTGCACCTTACTCCTTCATCCTGATGTTTTCCTGTGTTCCTCCAAATCAGCTGGCTGCTGAGTCCCAGGTGCTTCTTGTACTTGCTGCCTATCCCACAGGGCAGGGGGTTGGGCTGGGCCCCTGGGTTCCTCTGATCCAAGGTTCCCTGGATGGTGGAGAGGAAAGAGGCCCGCTGATGCTCCCCCAATGCTGATGGGGCTTCGGGGTGTGACTTTTTCTCCTCTGGCCAGTGGTGGCACACTCACTACTGGGGGAGGGGAATGGCTTCCCGGGGACAGAATTTGAAGAGATCCTGCAACCTTCAGGTTACTGATCTTTTGATAAAATCAGCTACTTGTAACCCCCATTTGTTCTATCTTTTACTTTCTTACTATGATTATTTTACCTGGATTTTTTTTCATTATCAGTCATCTGATGATTGAAATGATCATGCAGTTCATTTCCTTGTCTTTAGACCAGAGAGTCTCAAACGTGACCATGCATCAACTCTCCTAGGAAGTTATGTGATGGATTTTGGAGCCCCATTGCTAAAGTTTCTGGCTCAGTAAGTCTGGGATGTGGCCTGAGAATGTGCATTTTTGACATGCTTCCTGTGCTGTTGCTGCTGGTGCCAGTCTGGGGAACACTTTTCAAGAGCCACTGCTCTTGGCTTCTCCCCTCACCCATGCTATGCCCCACTCCTTGGGTACAGCTCTCTGTGGGGGTGTATCTATTTTCAAAGGTCTTCATGGATCCTTCATTACTCATTACTCATTGGATTTATTTTCACCTTCCAAATGCCCTGCCTACTATTCAAGATCTTAAATAATGTGAAAGCAACTCTCTCTTTCATTTTCTACTATTTCTCCCCAGTCCTGTCATACTTTTCTCTTCCTTCTCTCATTTCTAATTACCAGTGATCAACTTGTTGTCTAGGGCTCTATTCACATGACATCCACTTTGTGAAGACTTGCCTGGTTGATTCCTAGGTGTTAAGGCAGAGATATTCCTTTTTAATTCTCTTACAAGGTTTACAACATGATGCTTTTTTAATTATTAGCATAGTTATTTTCATCTTTTATACTGAAAACTCTAAACTAAGGAGTAAGAGCCTCAGGATTTATCATTTGTATCTCACATGGAAAGTATTGTTTAATTTGCTTTAGTAGTTTATTATATACAGATTTTGGAGTTGGGAACAGAAAGGTTGAATATTGTAATGAAACACTAGTAGAATTTTTCTGAGATCACATTCTTTTTGATAAAAATAATAACATTGTTCACTTTCATTAATACAAATGAAACATTTCACAAAACATAAAGAAAGCAATTAAGACACAAAAACTCCATATGATCTCATCAGACCACAAGATTTCAGTTGAACAGTAATGTTGTTTCTTTTTGATTATTGCCAAGATTTATTAATTAAATCTTAAGACCCATTTATAGACCAATTATATAGATGACAATTATCATTGAAGTACATCCTATGTTTGCCAATTTATAAAGAATATGATTTTTTATATAGAAAAATGAATACTTAAAATTGGCTCAAAAATTAATTTTCTATATTAACAGGTGATGCATGAATAAAGGAGTTTTCTATCAAATATATTTAGAATATTCTAGACTAATCTCTGTTAAATCTTACTGAACTTTAAGACTTTCCAGATCCCTATGTGCCATTGTGTTTTAGGAATCTTTAAAAAGGGTCATATATAATATTTAACACTTCTTCAAACAGTTCGTTCATTTACATCCTCATTCCTTTTTATTTTTATTTTTATTTTTACTTTTGAGACAGAGTCTCTCTAAGTTACTAAATTGTCTAGGCTGGACTTGAACTTGTAAGAGGGTTGGGATAAGGGCTGTGCACCCCATGCCTGACTTAATTGTTTTTAAAAAATTTCGCAGACCAGTGCACAGTGTTAACTTCCTCTGCTCCACACTTTGGGAACTTAGGTAAGAAACTGTGTTTTCAGTTGCGGTTGCATCGACTGCAAGTACATACGCGAGTAGACTCAGTAAGCATTACCAATGCATATACCTTCACTCAGTGGTGAAAATGAGACTCAGTGTAAAAAAAGTGAGACACCTAAGAGAACCCATTTGGTAGGCTGATTTTGCAATTTTCTCTGGTGCCTCCAAGTCCCTGACCAACAGTGTTGTTGAGGTTGGGCTGTGGAGGTTGCCGGACAAAAAACCCCAGCTGGTTACTTCATTTCCCGTCCATCATTAGCTTTTGTTGCTAAGGCCAGATTCTACTCAGCCTCATTGCTTGAGCTGGAACCAAACCCTAGACAAAGCTCCAGCAAGATGTCCCCTTTTACAAGTTTTTCTGGAACATACTGTGTTACATTTATTTGTGGTAATTTAAAGTCAGCCGCGAAGATTACTAGTTATTATAAGAGGTTCCATCAAGGACTGGAAGCTAAAATTTCTCTGCCCTGTGCTTTCTTGGTGAGGACCTGACAGTATGCTGTTCCTGATATTACCTGCATTTCTTTGTGAAAGTGGTAGGGGGCAACTATGTGAACTGACATCAATAGAGTAGTGTACGTCTCTTGCTGGGTGTTTTCTGAATGATTATCAGCTCTATACATTATAACATTCTAACTCTTTTCTGACTACCAACAAGTAGAGTGATGCTTTTATGTATGTTATGAGCCTTTGATTAAAAGCACAGAGCAGAGTAAAGTCTCTTTGATGTCAGTACCTTCAACCAGTTCCTTGGCAGAATTATCTCTTCTCATTTTTTAATCTACCAGGATCATCTTGCATGATAGCTTGCTTCTAGTTTGGGTCTGGGGATTTATGTTACACTTATGTTTAAATAAATGCCATGTAGTGAAACATTTTTGAACTATTTGTTGCCTGAGTACTCAGGAATGATATACAAGTTGAGTATCCCTAATCTGAAAATTGAAAATCTGAAATAATGTAAAATTTAAAAGTTTTTTTTTTTTTCTAAAAAGGGGAAAGGTTTATTTAGCTCATAGTTAGTAGAGGTTTCAACCCATATCTGTTGGTTCCAAGGCCAGGTGGCACTTGGCAGAGGGCCAACAATTCATGGTGGCAGAAGACAGCAAAATCTATGAGAGAGAAAGAGAGAGAGACACAGAGAGAGAGAGAGAGAGAGAGAGAGAGAGAGAGAGAGAAAGAGAGATAAAATCTAAAAGTTTTTTGAGTGCCAACAGGATGCCATGAGTAGAAAATTCCAGACCTTGACCTCATGTGACAGGTTGCAATCAGAACACAGTTGCACTAAAAGTATGTACAAAATTACCTTCAGGTTATAAAACATAAACAAATTTATGTTTAGTCTTGGGTTCCATCCCCAAGATGTCTCATCAAGTGTAAGCAAATATTTCAAAATCTAAAATCTAAAACGCTTCTAGTCCCAAGCATTTTAGATAAGGAATATGCAACCTGTACTACCTCTTTCTAAAAAATGTTGACTCACAGGGTTTCTATACAAATCTTTTTTTTTTTTAATTTTAAAGAGAATAGAACAAAACAAAACAAAACAGAACAAAACAAAGCAAAAGAAAACAGAATAGAGTCAAACATAATATAGCATTTCAAAACAGAACACTGCAAGCTATACAAATCTTTTTATTCTTAATTTTGTATTTCATTGGACTCCAAGGTTTTCTTTTTTCACATATCCAGATTACTACCATGTTGCGTTCATTAGTCTTAGTTATTGAGCTAAGGAGCATTCTCTAAAGCCACATTATTATTTCTTTTGATTGAGAGATGAAATTCTCTTTCCTTTATGTTCTAAGTGCTTTCACCTACTGTCTTACTGATTAATCTTTGAAACATAGGGGTTAAGTGTCTAGCATGGACACTTTGTTCTTGATGCAAAATGGCCAAATAGTTTTGAGATGAGTACAGATGAGTGTCACAGCTACAGTTTGAGTTTGAAGACTGAGCAAGTGAGGAGGAAAAATCCATCTGTGTCTCATTTTCATTTCATATTTTTGTAAGGTTAAACTGATTTGTTTAATGTCCACAAATCTTGAGATCTCATGCACTTTATTCCCATTTTCTTTTTCTTTTTTCTTTTTTTTGCAGCACCAGGGATTTAACTCATGACCTTGCACTTGCCAGGCAGGCGCTTAGACCGCTGAGCTAGATCCCCAGCCCTTTTATTCCCATTTTCTAGGTATCATTTAATCAGCTTTTACTCTTCGATCTCAGCGTTGGGGTGCCGAACTTTGCAGCCCAACAATTAATGCCAGTGTATCAGCCTCCTCCTCTGTTTACTAGCTATGATAATACTATAACAAATGCGAATCAATGACTTAAGGTTTTTTGTTTTTTATTTTTTTAAACAGTACTCAAGAATGAACCTGTCCAAGTGTGGCTTAAGTGTTTATGTTTTCGTCATCCATATGTAGAAGGAAGAAGGAGATGCTGGTCAAAGCAGAGTAATCCCTCGGCTGAATGAGAAGAGCCAGCACCAGCTGTTGTCCACCCTCACTCTTGCTGCTGCAGTAACAAAGGTGGAGGAAGCTATTTGGGAAAACCCCATCTAGGGATGCCCAAGGCTCTTTTCTTCTATGCAGAGTTCTAAGATTGCTGCTAAGAGTAATAAATAGTTAAACTCACCCTGTCTATAGCTTTCCTAAGAATTTCCTCCCTACCAAAGGAAAGGTGCTCCTGAGACCCAACCTGACATTACACCTACAAGTGTTGGATTTTGCTCAATCTCTTTGTCATCTTTCCTGGTCAAGTGTCTCTCTTGCTGTTTCCTTTCTATCTTCTGCAGAATGAGAAAGTGATACTACCCAGTCCCTTCCTGAGTAAGTTGTGTTCCTCAGGGAGGAAAACACAGGATGGCCATTGTGCAAAAGACTTGGTGGGACAGGTGAGGTTCATTAAAGCTTAAATCACCAAGGAGTGAGACACCCACTCTCCAGAAACCTGGGCCATAAACACCCATCTCAGATATTCCCCCTACTGCTGTCACATGGTATGGAAACCCTCTTCTCAAGGCTGAAAACAATTCTAAAGGAAGCATCATCGGGGGAGGAAGATGAGGGGGAGGATGGGAGGAATGTCCCTGGCCAGGAGGCCGGAGGTGCCCCAGGAAGCTGTTTCCTTTGAATAGTTAAATGGCTGCCTCTCAACTTGCACAATGTCACATTGAATTTGAAACAGGGAACTTTTTATATTTTTCCCCTGATTGTGCTGGCACCTGGCAGATGCCTATTTACCACAGGCATCAATACACATAGTAATCAAAGGAAATCAGAGGCACAGATTAGCAACAGCTGCAAGTCATTAGTGACAGACACGGGAAAGCACAATTCTGCACCCAACTTTGAAATAACCAATATGAGTATTTCAGAGCATGAGGGTTACCGCAGGGCACTCGCTAACACGAGAGCAGCCAAACAATAGCTAGGCTTGTCTCTCAAGAGTCCTCTTCTCACAGGCAGCTCTGCACACTCCTATCATAAACCAATCAATCACACGATATTGGTCCGTTGAACATTAGCCTTTGCATAGTGCAAGTACTGGGCTGATCTGCTGATCAAAGGTTGTTTGAACTGAGAAACAACCTTTAGCTAGTGGAAACCTGTCATCTTCTATTGTGATTTTATTGGTGGGAGTTTCAGTGTATTTCTGATGACTTCATTATTTTATTGACCTCATTGGAAAGGAGCATATAGAAGGGAGAATAAAATATTTCCTCCTCTCCTTTAATCTCATTTTCCTCACCCCTCAAAATTCTATTTGAAGTCAGTTGTGATTGATAGCTGTTCTTTGGGTAGTTACATATTTTCATTGGCAGCACTAACCCTAGCCTACTCCAAAAAATACTATTCAATTTTTAGCTTTTTTTCTAATCAATTCATTCAGTGCCTCAGTGGAATACAAGTTGGTCATTTAAAAATTTCTAGCTGTTGCCTGATATGTCCCAAAACAAATTTAGCCAGCATGAGTTTCTATTTTAGACCATCTCTGGAAATGCAGATTTACTGTACAACTGGGTAATGGCTTAGAGATAAACAGACACAGTGAGCCGCTGTCTGATTAGCAGGACTGGGCAAAATTTAGAATATATATATATATATATATATATATATATATATATTGCAATAATTGGACCATTGGACTATAGGATGTAGCTTAAATTGCTCTCATCACCACATGTGGCCTCTTCATTCCTTGATATGAAGGTTGAATCACTTTTCTTGTATTAGTAATTTCTTCTTCCCCTGCCCTCCCTCCTCAAAAATATCTTCTGAAGGTTTTACTAGACAGTCTTATAATAATAATTGTAATAACTAACTTGCTTTGGAGATCAGGATAAGAACTGGGGAAAGTGCTGCCATTTATCCAGTGCAAAGTCAACCACTAAATATCAGTTCTTTAATAACAAGTAACATTCTGTTATTTTAGAAGAAAGCTTCCAGAGAACATGGGTTTTGTGGGACACCTGTCACCTTATAGACATTCAGATACCTGTCTTGTTTCTTCAGCTTTCTAAGGAGACACGATTTTATACTTAGCTATATGCTATCATTTATAGACTTAGTGGGATTTCCTTCCTTAGTATAATTTTATAATTAAGAGAAGAGGTGGTATTAATTCATAATTTTATTTACTAATGAAGCTTAAGCATATTTATTACTCTCTATCCTGACAGGGAATGTTTCAGGCATTGTGGATATAGCAGCAAAATTAAAAAACGACCTGTTTATAATATACTCAACTGACCATGAGGATTTAAGCATATTACATCTTGAGGTGGCAGTTTGCTGTAATTCTTCATTGTGTATATCTTCCTTCCCTTCCTTTCCCTCCTGTCCCATTTTTTGTCCTGTTCTCTTTCCTTCTTTCTCCTTTACCTGTATTTTATGATTTAGACTTTTGAGGCACAAAGGCAGCATGTTGGACACTATACATTTTTAGAGAATTAATCTGTATTAGTTAGGATAAAGCTCCTGTAACCAATTAAGTCCTGGATCATAGTGATTTAACATGTGAAAGTATTTCTTGCTCATGGATCAGCTTACTGAGGTTGTTCTCAGTTGGTGGGAGGCTTTTTTCTATGCAATGAATCAAAGACAGCCATCTTCCTTATGTGGCCCTGCCAGACCTCAGTATCCTCTATTTCTAGCAGACACAAAGGAAACAGAGGATGGATAAGACAAAACCATTTTTTTTAGGTAACTTGGCCTGAAAGAGGAAAATATTATACCTGCTCAGGCATTATGGGGAGAGCTGCCTCAGTGGTCCTACTGGGATGAAGAGAAGCTTGAGAACTTCTTAGCTTTGGCCTAAATAGACACTTTAAGTTGGAATCATATATCAAAGTAGGAAAATAATTATATGTCATGCACCATACTAACTTCTGGAGGTAAAAAGTAGGTAAATTAATTGTCCTTTAGGATGGTGATGGCTATGTGGGTACCCTACTGAACAAGATGATATCCATTTAATAAATAGAATCAGTGTAGGACAGGTGCAGGGACAGATAACTTAGTTTAGGATGGGTTCAGAGGAGAAGAGAGGAATTAGTCTTTCAGAGCGTCACTGAGCAGAGAAGAGGGAGGGGAGAGGGTCAGACCTGGGCAGAAATGTAAAGCTGAGATGATGTCCAGAAATATCCAGATATTTCCAGAAATGGGCCAGCTGCTTCCTGTGTCAGATGCCCAAGAATGTAGGGGTAATTAGGTCCAGGTTAGAGTGGCTTTGTGGGCTGTTCCCTGTGTGAGAACTAGACTGGGGATGTTTATGTGTGCTGTTGCTCAAGGCTTCAAAGCAGCTCTTCCAATCACACTTCTTTCTTGCACATTTTATTATATATGTGGAAGAAAACTGATATTTGTAAAACTTGACAAGTCATGTGTGACTTTTGAAGAGGAAAGGTGTTTGGTTTCTAAGAAAGTGGAGTATATTTTTAGTATCTTGTTATTTCCTGGTTGGGAATGTGTCATCTTACAAAAGAGACACGTAAAATGAACTTGTCTCATCATCTGACTTCCAGGTTGCTACTTTATCACATTTTTAGGTCTCTTATTTTTTGTTATGATATCAGAGAGGTTTTGGAGTTATAAGTAACCAAAAGTGGCTGAAGTTGTCTCAACAGTTACAGGTGGAGAAATCCTTTGAGTGTTCGGATTGATCCTGGCCTAGGGAATATGCCAATAGCTATGTCACTGGAACATGAATTTGGAAGGCTGTTTGTAAGGAATATACATTGCTTTCCCCCAAAGTTTAAATAACAGAATCAGGAAGCTGGAAGCATTGACAAGGTTTGGATGTGCCTGTGCCTGTATCCATGGTTTATGCTGATCTATGACATTGTTAATTGCACAATGAATATTCGTTTTTCTTTTCCTTTAGACGATTATGAGCTAGTTAATAAATATGGTGACTCTTTTCTGGGTTCACTTTTTTTGTTTTTGTGATGTCAGGGATTGATCTCAGACTTTCTAATTGAGCTACATCTCCAGTCCCTTTTTAATTTTTTAAATTTTGAGACAGGATCTTGCTAAATCACTAACTTTCCCAGGCTTGGTTCAAACTTGTGATTCTTCTACCTCAACCTCCCAGAGGGCCCAGGTTACAAGTGTGTGCCATCACGTCCACCTCTGCTCCCTTTTACATAGAACCAGCATAGATAAGTGAATTTATAACCTTTACTGAGTAGCCTAAAGAGTATTTAATTAATATCTATTAAAACTCAAACTTGTCTAGGCCTTGAAGTAGAGATTAAAGAGAGTTAGAATTACAGATAAACCACAGTAATACACGCACACCCATGTTTATGGTGGCACAGTTTGTAATAGCCTAATCTTGAAAACAGCCCACATGCCCATCAACTGGTGAACAGATAAAGAAGATGTGTGGTTTTTTTTTTAATACAATGGAGGACTACTCTGCCATAAAGTAGGATAATCTTGAGACATTTCTAGATAAATGGATGCTCCTTGAGACCAAACTCTTAAGTGAAATGAATTGGATCCATGTATAAATACCACATTGTTTCTCTAGTGTGAGAAACCAAAAATGTACATAAAGATTAAAAAGGTATAATAGATATTGTAAAATAGGAAGAAAATGTTCAAATGAGAAGGGGAACAATGAAGAGGAAAGGGGAAAGGAATGAAGGGAAGATAAAAAATGTGAAAAGAAGGGAAAATGGAAACAAAGCTTTTGTAACTGGGAAGGAGAGGAGGAGTTGACAGGAGAGTAGGGGAGTGGGGAAAAAACAAAGTTTTATCATGTGCAGGTACAAATTCTCTATGATGAATGTGATCATTATATATACCTAAAATGTACTAATAAAATCTGATTGGAAACTGTAAGAAAAATACAGGTAAACCAAAGTTTTTGTTTATATCCAAAGGAGAAAGTATAGCAGTAAAGACCTCTGATACCATAAAGAATATGAGAAATTCCATAATGAAGGAATAGACAGGAAGGAGAAGGAATTTGTTACTGGAAGAGGTCAAAGAAATCTTGAGGTAGTAGATACTATTGAAATTGGGTCTGAATTTTATAGGAAGGAAGTTAATCTGGAATAGAAGCTAGAACAGAGCAGGAAGAGACGAGAAGGAAGTGTTCTCAGGAATGATCTTTGGGACCAGGTTTAGTAGTCTCAGATACGTGGTATGGGAGCTTGACTCCTCAGTGCTAAGAGTTTATTCTAGAGCTTTCAGGAAGATTTAGTGACAAGGGTCATGAAGCTCATGGAAATTTCCAGAGATGGGCTCAGTGTGGCCAGTTACTATTTGGAAAGAAGAGACTTAGATATCCTAGCAGGGTTTATGACACCATGTCAGAGAGAAGGTCTGAGGACATAGGTCAGAGGATGTGACCCTTGGCTCTGTTTTAAGGACAGAACATTTCTCTCAGCCAAGTGTGGACATATTTAGGTTTCTTTAAAAAAAAAGTTGAACTCACCTTAGAAAAATGAAATAAAAGAAAGAAAAAAAGATGTTCTTTCTCACTCCCATAACCTGAAGCTTTGACTTCTGTTTCAGTTTTATTGTTTGTTTTTCTTCTATGAGTGCAGGTCCAGTGATCCTTATTACTTTCGTAGTCAGAGTTGCATGGGTTGGAAGGACTGCTTGTACAATATAAATACAAATGATGACTACCAGAAAAAAACCTTTTGAGAGAATGAAGAGGCAAAATTTACTATAGCTCGAAATGGATAAGTGCCATCCAATCGGCTTTTTTTTTTAAACTGTAAAATATAGAATAGAAAATGCTAAAAGATTTCCTTTTTAGAAGTTGGTAAAAATTATAGCAGATGAACATTAGGCAAAATCAAGGGGGGATTTTGCTCACATATGAAAGTTTGTAAGAAATCTAGTTGAGTCTGGTTTCAGTACTTGCTGAAGTTTGCGGCTGTGTCAACAAAGATGGGTTAACAGTAAGCATATTTCAGATCCTAAACAGAGCAACCTCGTAGTCTGGAATAGAGAGTAGCTTTAAAGTGCTTTAAAATGGGTTTCCTTTTCTTTCCCTCCAGCTGTGCCTAGTGCTAGGGGAAGATGAACTGGCATGTTCTTTGTTACATAGCAACTACCCACCCAGGAGAGTAAGCCACATTAGATTTTCAATCAACTGGTAGTGAAGTTAGGAGAAAATAGATTGGGAGAGGCTGCATCATCATTCAACGTGACACTTCAACACCTGAAATATTTTAGCCAAATTCTCCAAAATTGAAATGATGGTTTCATTGGCTAAAGTGGTGCAATGATGAAAATATTCTCTACATCCTTTGGCCTTTCTTGATTACTGCTATTTTTCTAACACTCCAGTGGCTATAATTTGAATAGCTGGGAGAAAGGCACTGATATCCAGGTAAACATCTTAGTTTTGCTTATACTTTGTATTTGGTTAGTTTTCTGAGCACCTAGAACTAAGTGACCCTTTAGTAACCTAGTATCTGTTGATTGTGCATCTGTTTTTTTATCTGAAGCAAATTCAGTCTTCTAAGGACTGGGTGGGAATTTTGATCTTCTTGTCTTTATGAAGTCTCTACATTTATTGTGGCTAATATTAAAACATAATTTTAATAGGCCCAAGTACAATACTGAAATCTTGAAATGCTTTTGCTTGTTTTTTATCTTTATGACTTGAATTTGGGAATTTTGAAAAACTGGTAATTTAAACAATCCATTTCTGGTCCTGTACAAAGACTACAGCTTGAAGGCAAAGGATTTTTTAAGTCTTAATATTGGAAAAAAATTTAAACATTAACATAAAAGATAACTTGGCAGAGAATTTTGGCAAGATAGCAGAGCAGGAAGGACTAGTGATTTGTTTTCCCACCAAGACAATAATAGCTCAGTCAGCATGTGTCTGATGTACCTGTTCTGGAAGAGTGTTGTCTGCTGAAGGCATTCAACTTCCAGAGGAAGACTGGATGGTAAATTGTAGTCATTGTTGTTCGACTTCAGCTCTTAGCACAGTAGCATCTACCATTCTCTACCCTTAACCGTATGGCAGGCAGCTATGCAGGAGTCTGCAGAGCAGATTGTAGCTGATTGGAACCATGGTTGCTAATACAGTACTGACAGTATTGCTCCACATCCCTGCATGGTTGCAAGTCTCTAACTCTCGCTGACGTAATTTCCAGTTGATTTTAAAAGGTCAAACTCTCCCTTCTCCCTTTCTCTTTAAAAGCAACCAGGTATGCGGGAGAAATTACAAAATCACATAAATACCCAGGGAACTGTTATGCCTCAGAAAAGATCTGAAAAGAACTTAGGTTTGCTTTTCAGGCTGATCTGTACCACAGGCAGTTTACAATAATCAAAACATAACCCAAAACAGCAAAACCCAGCAAACCCTGGAGAAAGGGGAAAAGATGACTTCTAGAGGTATCATATCATATCATCAGATCACGTGTCCAGTTTTCAGCAACAAAAATGCAATCACAAGGCTCATAGAAAAACAAGAAAGTATGGTCTATTCAAAGCAGGGGGAAAACCAACAATGGAAAATATCTTGAAAAGACCTCATACTGGATGTACTAGACAAACACTTTAAAATAACTGTCTTAAAGATTATTAAAGAACTAAAGGAAAACATAGAAAAAGTCAAGAAAATTATGTATGAACAAAATAGAAGGTCTGTAAAGAGTGAAAAGACTTAAAAAGAAGCCAAAAAGAAATTTTAGAACTGGAAAGGACAACAATTGCAATGAAAAATTCAGTAGAGGGGGTTCAAAGAATTTGAGCAGGCAGAAAAAAAGACTCAGCAAACTTGAAAATAGCACAAAGGAAATTATAAGAAACAGAAAGAAAAAAGATTCCAGAAAGGTGAACAGAGCATAAGTCACCTATGGGACTAACATAAGTGTTGTAGAAGTCCCAGAAAGAGGAGATGAAAGAACAAAGAGAATATTTGAAGAAATAATGACCCAAACTTCCCAAATTTCAAGAAAGATATGAACACAAATATCCAATAGGCTTAATAAATTCTAAATAGGTTGAACTCAAAGAGATTCCCATTATAATTAAACTTTTGAAAGCAAAGTCAAAGAGAGACTCTTGAAAGTGGTAACAGAAGTAACTCATCACATATAAGGGATCCTGAATAAGATCGAGATATTTCTCTTCAGAAGATTTTTGGGATCAGAAAGTATGTAAATTCAAAGAACTAAAAAAATTTCATCAGTCAAGAAAACTATGTTGCAAAAATGTCCTTCAAAAGCGAGGAAAAAAATGAAGATATTTCCAGATAAACAAGAGCTGAGGGAGCATGTTACCACAACATCTGCCCTGTAGGAAACGTTGCCAGGAGTCCTGCAGGTTAAAATGAAAGGACCATAGACAATAACTTAAAGTTGTATAAATAAGTAAATATCTCAATAAATGGGAAATTATAAAAGTGTTGAAATGATAGTTTGTAACTTTCTGCTTGCTACATAGTATGATAATAATACATATTTAAAGATTCAATTATTTGTCTTGAAGTTAATATTGTAAATTTGGTTTGTAACTCTATATTTTGTTTTCTACATAATTTGAGAGGTTAACAAATTTAAAAATTACTAGTTTGTGCTTTTAAATACACAATATGGGGATGAAGAAATAAGTCAACAACCTTTATGTATTTTATCTAAGTTTTTTATAAATGCAAATTAGAATATATAACTTTAGGGTAGTAAATGCAATCTCTAATTGTAACTACAAAGAAACTAGATATAGACTATACACAAAAAGAAATGATAAAGAGATTTAACCATTTAACTATAACCAACCAACTAAACACAAAAGAAGACAATAATGCCATAAATTAGGACCAAAAAGCTCAAAGACATATAGATAACAAACAAAAGAATGACATAAGTCTTTCTTGACTAATCTGCTTTAAAAAGGCAAAAAAAATTCTGATGTAGTTGAACCTGGATGAATTGTGAAAACACATGCTAAGTGAATAAGTCTGTCACAAAAATGTCAAATACTGTGTGATTCAATTTATAGGGGCTACTCAGGGTAGTCAGAGTCATACAGACAGCGACAGCATGGTGGGTGCCCAGGATTGGAAAGAGAGGAGAATAGGGAGCTCATACTTAATGGGTATAAACGTTCCATTTTGCAAGATCTAGAGATGGACGAGTGTGAGAATTGTCAACTAAATAAATGTCAACAATATAAATGTCAACTACATAAATACCACTGACATGTACAGTTAAAATAATTAAATTTTTTATTATATGTATTTTATCATTGTAAAAATTGGAAAATAAAACGAACACGACAGCATATTGTATAAATCTTTAACATCTTCCAAGTGCTTGTTTATCTCATCCTCTGTGAGAGCAGGGGCCCTGATTGGTGTATCTTAGAGAGTATCCATAGTGTCGCCACAGAGCTTTGTATGTAATACACACTCAAAAATGGCTGCTAAGTATTACTGAATGACTATATTTTCTCATTTAAGCATCAAAACTTCTGTATGCAACTTCATAGAACATAACTAGGTCTATGCTTTATAAACAAAACAGAAACACTTGTGCAGAAAATAGTAAATATTGAATTATTGGTCTTGGAGTAAATAAAAGGTTGGGTTTCTCAAAATCTGTTTACAACATCCTCATCAACTGATCAATTTATAACCTTGTTTGATGTGTGATTCTGTTTACAGGCATCTTCTTCATTGTGTATGGTTGACTCGTTAACATTAAGCTCACAGCAATATCAGGCTTGAATGATGGTTATCTAACCTGTGTATTTGTTTCTTAAGGTGCATCAGAAGCTTCCAGTGTTCAGGAATCCCAGACATGCTTGGGAGGCCTTAGAAATATCAAATATCACCAAAATATGCAAAGGTTAAAACTTACGGCAACGTACAGACTACAAAGAGGACACTTGTTACAGAGTCAGAGCTAAAATTAGGAGGAAGGGTGTTGTCATGTTCTACCTCAGCTGGGAAGATTTGCACCAGCAAGCTCACGGCCAGGAAATAAAATTCCTTTGGCCTGGGGAAATCTTGTCTGGAGAATGAGTTTTGAGGGAGGTTATCACATAGTTCCCGACATTTCTAGGTCACATCTTGTAGGACTGCCCAGCTGTCCTAGGACATTGCATTGTGGGGTTTTGAGAAGAAGATTGTTCATAGATGCAAGTCACAAATCAAGCAGAAAAAAGTTGCTAACAAAAGAAAAGCGTATTACTATTTCTTTCTTCTAGTGAAATGGTATAATATAGCATTCCCAAGGGAATGATTCTATTTCTCTGGAATGGCCCTTTTGATCAAAAACAAGATTTCCTGGACATATTGGGGATGAGTCAGATGAGATAAAGATGTTGCTTCATTGTTCTGCATAATAAAGGAAAATAGATAGGAGGGATTAATTTCTGTAGATGGAAAGGGAAGGAAGAATGTGAGGAGGAGATGGTAAGAGTAAGAAGTCTTCAGAGGATAGAGGGGGACTATGTGTAACTGATGGAGAAGTAAGAAATTGCCTGAGAAATTTCTTGTAGTCAAGTATGGCCAATACCTGTCTGCCTTTAGTTGATTTTGAAAAATAGTTATTCCAGTTCTGTGTTGTAATTATTCTCTATCACCCTTCAGCCAATTCTGTACATGTGATTCTGTGCTTGAGATGTTTCAGGAAATTCAGAAAAACCATGGTGTCAACATGGTTGGAACACAGCTGGTGAAAGGTTATCTGTCAAAAGAGCTGGAGACAGAGGAACACAGGAGGTAGAGCAGAGACACAGGTGGCAGAGTGACCCGGAGGTTTATCTTGATACTAAAGGGAGGTTTTCTCAGGAGAATGCAGGCCATGCAGACTGAGGGCATCTGGACTCTGGGTACACGAGTGAAGTCAGATAGGCATAGCTGTGGGGTGTATGGGTAGGAATTTGGAGTGCCTAATTGAGAGAACTGTCAGCTTATACAATCACGAAATTCATTGTTTTATGTTGTTAAATTTAATGTAACTCTTTGGAAAGGTATCTACCCTATATTAAGTATATTCCCGAAAGTTTGTCTATGTATTAGTTTGGAAATGGAGTTGAAAATTAAGACTGAGGAAGGTGGAAAGAAATCATGCCAACTAGGAAATGCCATGAAACCAGTGCTCTGGCAAGACCTTGCGAGGACACTGGCACTGATACTGCAGAAATGTGACTATTACTAAACAAGGAACAGAGAGAAATGAGACAGGGAGAATGACAAAGGTGCCTGGGGGTCCCATGGAAGATGATTGCAGGAAGTTATAAGCTTGGCGTATTCCACACATCACTGAGACATGATGCTATTTTGAGGACAGGAAAATGAATCCACTTGGTAAAAACTAGTCAAAGTGGAACTGGTGCAAAGTGCGTTCCATCTCCCATGTTACTACACTTATTCTTTTTAGATATAAACACCTTAAATATCCAGTGATAGGTGGGAATGATAGCTATCACTCAAGACTGAACTTCTATTGCATATAAAGTAGTCATATTTGAGTGAGTATAAATGAGCAGGACACCAAATTTTATTATTTTACACAGTATAATGATCTGCCAAATAAGGGCTACTTTGGGGAAAAAAAATGACCCATATGTGTATAGGAAAATGTTTACTATGATGTCTTCTGATATGATTAGATCGATGTCTGGGTTTCCGACTCATTCTAAAGCTTGAGAGAGGATTAGATCACTCATTCCCAACTGGCCATTTCTCTCTGGATGGGAGAATCAGTGCTAATTGATACTTTTTATATTTAATTACACTTAATTTCTTCTGTCTGGATGCCCTGAAACCAAGAAGAGGAAAACAGTGTTCTACATGCAAATCTTCTAACATAAACATTCTTAACCTCATTTGCTTCTGGATTGGTTCAAATATAGAATCCTTAAGATAAGAGCGGCTTAAAGTGGCTTCATATCTGTATTTTGACCCTGTCGTTTGAGTCTCTCCTTATTGAAACTATCTCTGAAATTTCTTTGATGAAAATTTGCTTAATTTTTACTTCTCTAACATTCCTCTCTTCTGTGGTCATCATTAATATAATTATTTCTGAGTCTTTTTGTTTCCTAAACTAATTCTATAACCTCTTGTCTATCTCTTTCTCTTTGAAGCACCAGGCGGGGCTCTGGTCACAGTACTCTCTTTCATGGTTTTGGGGACCTCTGTCTCTTTCTAAATCTCAATGCCTTCCACTTCCTTTTGAATGAAATTCCCTAACTGGTCCCAGTTTACTATTTCTGATTTTTCACTTTTTCCTTATACCAATCAGGCTGTTTAATTAGATTTTCCCCAAGTCTTGCATTTTCCCTATCTGAAAAACCCATTATACTTCTTGTTTCTATGAACTCATCCTGCAAAAGCAGATCCTACCTGGCCTACCCTGAGATGTCTTCCCTATCATCCCAGTCTGAGGAGCTCCTTCTCTCCTTTAACCTCTCATGGGTTATTGACAAGTGCATTTGTATGCCACTCGAGAAAGTCAATCCAGGCAACTGAATAGGATAGAAAGGAGGCTTTGACATAAGGGAGGGTAGATATTGAGAAGGAGGAAGAACTTGTTCAAATGGGGAGGGGATGGGAGGGGTGGGAAAGGGCAGGAAGGGAGAAGTGATTGAAAAAAGAATAGAAGAAAAAAATGGGAACACAACTTCTGTAAATGGGGAGGGGAAGGAGAGTTGAAGGGAGGAAAGGGGAACTGGGGAAAAAAGAGAATTAAGATGTATTATATACAGGTACAAATTCCCTATGATGAATGTGAGCACTATGTATGGCACCTATATATCAATTAAAAAAAAGTCTAACTGAGAAAGGAGGCTTTGAGCCAGAGGAGTAGGAAGAACTCCATAGTTTACAGGCATAGGAGTTCAGATAAGTTTATTAATCTTCATTGAGCCCCATTTTTTATTGCTAAAGGAGAAATAATTATTCTTTCTTGTCTGCCTGGTTGACATGGAGGTTCATAAATGTAATGCATATATAAAAGTCCTCATCATTTATAAAGTTCCTAAACTGGTGAAAGTTATTATAGCTGCTATTTTGAGATGTTTTACACTGACTCAGTATCAAAATCTTTTTTTGTTATATAACATCGCCTACATGTATGTCTAATCAGTACAACTCACTTCACCAGCCCGGGCATATAATGACATCTTTTTCGAATTCATGACTTCACCTTTTATCCACCTCTACTGTTGTCTCTTTCGTGGGAATGCAAGATATCTGTTATCTTTGTTTTGGAATTTCCCAACACCCTCATTCTCTAATTGTTTAGAGGCCAAAGGTATCCCAGACACAAGTCTCGTTTTTAAAAGAAAGGCAGAGCAAGTAAGATCCGAGAATTCTGGAAGTACACCGCTGAACATTGGTTTTTCCTGCTTGGTGGACACGTTGGCACTTAGGAATAATTCTCTTGCAGGCCCAGAGGCCTGTCTAGACACTAGAAGCCATGGGCCCCCAGCAGGGTAGTGCGATGTTCTCCTGGTTTCTGTAGTGGCCATAGAAAGGACTGCTCAGGGGTCTTCAGGAGCACATCTGGAAGGTAATAGAGCAGTCTGATAGCCTCTACTCTCTCACCTTTGGGCTGGTGAAGGTTGGGTTGAGGAGTGGGGCTAGAGCCAGGAGATGCTGCCCAACATAGTTGCTAAGAGGCAACCTGGACTTAGGTACTTCCCACTAGCCTGGCTGAGACATCTTCAGAACTACTCGGTGCTCTGGGCTCTTTCCACTTAACCTGATTTACCTTCACCTTGCCTTTCACAATGTCTGTCCTGTGTCATGGTCAGAAAATGCTCCACGCTTTTTTTCATTTCCCTTTTATTTTGTAGGAGCATTCCCCTGATAAGCCTCCTTCGCATCTAAATCCTGTTGCAGTATCTACTTTCAGGAAGATCCAAATGACACAGAGGGTCTCAGACTTACCAGAACCTATACACGCATATTTTAACCTTATTTCTTTCATTTCCCAGAGCATACATTTTGAGACTCCCTTTCTTGCCAGTGGACTTGAGGTGGGGCCATTTTGGTTCTTCTTGACAGATGTTCTTGGTTGTGACCCTCAAGGATCTTGGGTTGTGTTTTCCTGAGGACTCCTCAGGAGATGTGCAGTTTCCCTCTGCACACAGTCCTACCCCATCCACAGAGCCAAGGGGGAGATGTCTTCTGTGTGTGCACATGGCTGGTACACATGTCCTTTTGTGTCCTTTCCTCATAGCCAGGGGTGCCTGCTACCCATACATCCTGAGAAGGCAGGGGAAGTTTATTCACTTTTAAAAACCAACCTCTTAGGGCCGGGGATTTAGTTCAGTGGCGTAAGTGCCTGCTTGGCAAGCGCAAGGTTGTGAGTTTGATCCCTGGCACCAACAAAACAAAACAAAACAAAACAAACCAACCTTTTCCCAAGCACTATAAAGAAACAAAGAGTATGCTCCAGGTGACTTGCTATTTTCACCCCTGGACTTTTTGCCCACATGGTTTTAGATAGCCCTTAGTGAGCACCTTGTTCATATATTTTGTCTTACTTCACTATGTCATAAGATTCTTGAGAGTTGCTCTTTGGGTTTCAGATTTTTCATCTGTAAAATTGAAGGCTAGATTGCATTATAATAAAAATTCCTTCTAATTGTGTGATTTCCAAGGGAGATGTTATATTAGCGATGGTCTACCAAGTGATTTTCTTCCTGTAAATACTGCGTCCACACTGCTGCCTTGCCTTACATCTATGCATAGCATTTTCCAACTTGCTGAAAGGTTTTGCATGAAAGGTTTTGACCTTCAGATGCAACTTGTGAGTGGCTACTAGATTTAAACTGCTTTTGACGCAGTAGAGACCTGAGAATTGTTGATGTTGACTGGCAAGGAAGAAGAGCTAGACTTGGAGTCTCTTATCCATCGTCTAACCATGAGAGTGCAAAGCTTTTATCTTTATAACTTACAACCAGTAGAGAGCTTATGAAGCACCTTGGTATTTCTTCTATTCTCAATTCTCTGTCCTTTGTAGTAAAGGACAAGATAGGGGACCACAGATTCAAATGCCTACAAGGGCCAAGGAGGACAGATTAGTGAAGTAGGGCCGGAGTTTTATAACACAGAGGCAGGGGCCAGTGGCAACTTCAAGAGCTCATGTCCTGATCTAAAAGGGGTTATCTCCATTTAGTCCTACCTCTGTGCTGTCATTCGAGAATGCTGGCACAGGGTTGCCAAATTTTTAATTTGGAAAAGCTGGAAGAACATATTCTAATGTGAACTATGTATTTTAAAATGTTCAAAATAATTGTAAAAAGAGTCGAAATCCTATATGGTCAAAATGCACACGTGCATAGGTGGTGTTGGGCCTATAGAGGTGTAACCTAGGAAGTTTGGCTTTGGTGATTGGACCCATGTTCAAATCACTGTAAGTTTTTCCCTCAAATATTATACTAAGTGAGTTGGTAAGATTTTCTACTTCTGTTAACAGTTCGATATAAGTAGCACTTATAAAAACAGCTATCAACTATTAGATGCCTGCTTTGTTCCAAGGGTGCCTCACACACACCATCACAAATTCTATCAACCTTACAAGCTATCTGTCACTATTCTTATTTTACAGATGAGAGAGCTCAGGCCCAGTGTTGACTGAATTTGCTAAGTTCACAGAGTCAGAATGTAGCAGAAACTTGATCAAAAACAGTTTTCTGGCCTCAATATGATTTATTAAATCAAATTTCTAATATCCTCAAAGAAGAAAGAGAAAGGGTAAAGTGAAAAATGGAGTGCTTTCTCTATTTTAAGACACCTCTAAAGTGTTCATTAGCTACTGAAAACATGAAAGAGAAGCATGGCTCTCTTTTCTGGAATGGAAGAGATGTGCTAATCTTTGGGAAAGGCGGAGGAAGGGTAAAGAAAAGGAGATATCTCACAGAGGGATGAGCTCCTCCCACCTTTCCAAAACTTTAAGCCAGAAATAGGAAAGCCCCCAACCAGCTAGTGTCTGGCTTTTCTATTCAGGCTGCCTGTTTGTTCTGACCATAATGTCCCTTGAGATGTCCACTAGTTTGTTCCTGCTATCTTTTACTCCCATTTCCAGAAGGCAAACCTCAAGAAAAAAAAAAGAGAGCTTTTGTTTAGGGTCTGAAGTCAAGTCCAAATATAACAAGATCCCAATAACTCCCCCCACCCAGCAGAGTTGAAAACCAAATTCCCTCTGCCCAGATGGCTGCTGCTGAAAGGCAGAGCATTCACCCACAGCTTCCTCCGTTTGTCGGCTGCCCCCTGATTACAGCTAATGACTCCCAGCTGTACTGCCTCCAAAGACTAGGGGAAGATGAATCTTTAAAAAATAATTTAATAACTGGACTCCTCCAGGGGTGGGTGGGGTTGATGCCGATCCTGTTAGAGTACTGCCTTATTTAGAATCTAACTGGATGGCGTGCCTTGGAAAGAAAACAGATCTGCTGTGTACATACTGAAACCCTCACGGTGTTTGCTATAAGAATCTGGTTCATTCTGTTTTCTAACCTGAGTTGAAAACAATCATCTGCAATACTAGAAAAAGAGAAGTAAGAAGTGTGTAAGACAGATTTCAGTTCTAATAAGGAGAATTTGAAGACATGTCTTTTAGTTCTATGATTTTATTCAAATCAGGAACACTTTAGGATCAATGCCTTTGGAGGATTTTCCAATGTATTTATATCATACGAATAAGTAGATGTCTATAAAACTAAAATTTGGCCTTCTGAGCTTTCTTATTTGACTTTGAAACAACAGGTTTCTTGAAAGATGAACTTCAAATGCTGTGAACCATCAGAAGAAAAAAACCAAAGCTCACAAGGTATCTTTCATGGAACTACATAGAAGAGATATGGGGAGATCATTAGGCCTTTCTTTCTCCTACTTCCTGTCTTTTTCTTCCTACTTCTCATCCTTTTCTCTGTCTTTCTTGTTTTCCTCTTGATCTTCCTCTTTTCTCGTTCACTTCCTCTTTAACACAAAATTAACACTGAAATGCTGGGTAAGGTTATCAGTCTGAAACTTGACAGTTTCTCAGACCCTTTTCTAGGTGTGTTTGATGACATGTGGCATCTCACCTTTTCCAGTCTTTCCCTAAAACTGCAGGCGTGATTCGTTCCACATGTCCATGTTGAGTGTCTCCAGTGAACTCAGTCACACTCTGGGGTCAGGTGCATAACTGCTTGTTGTCTTCTTCATGCTCTGTCTAAGCATTGATTGAACCAGTCACATCTTGAGTACCCTATGGCTTTGCTGTTCAGTTTGTAGTCATACCTTTGTGGGTCACCTTATCTTCCTAGACGGTAACATGGTTTACCAGAAACAGCATGGGCTTAGGAGTCAGAGCTAAACTGAATCGCAACATTTGCCTTTTCTGAGCTTTACTTCCATTATCTGTAAAATGGAGCTTGCCAGATCTCCCTGAGGAGTAGCATTCTGTTGGGATTCAAGCAGGCTGTTTAAGTACATCCTGCCAGCCTCCTTCCTAATACTCTAATGTGGCTTCCATTATTAACTCCTTATTCATTCTGGATTTTCTACAACTATCCTAATTTTAGTTAGAATATTTTTGTAATGATAATTTGTTAAAATAGTATATGAAATTATTTGATAAATAAGTAAATGAATAGAAAAATACAATTCTTCAGGTTTGTGTATTGATTTTCTTGATTGAGAAAATATAATGACAATATTTATCATGGTTTGTGTTATATGAGAGTATAATGTGGTCTGGTTACTTAATGTAGATATACGGATATGTATATGCTCTATTATTGTGTAATTCTAATGCTGACCATGTTTCCTAGTCTATGACAAAATGCCAGAATATTTTACCATACCTAAAGACACTTGTTATCAATGACTGACATATTGTTTTACTCATAAAAGATGCTTAATATATATGTTGGATCAAATTGCATTCTGAGGTGAATTACCAACCTATTTCTGAGAAGCGGCAGAGCACATACTTTTGGAGGTTTTTAGCCTGAAGTTGCCTCAGTGTTTAATCTCATTTTAGCTAAAACAACAAGTTCTAGAGTTAGGACTTTGTGACAATGTGTTTTTCTTGATTCATTTCTTTTCAAGGGATTTAGGTGATAGATGGAGGATGATCAGCTTGTCCCAATTTATTCAGGACTTTCTTGGTTTAAGTACTAATAGTCCTGCATTCCAAGACTCCACCTCTCACCCCCAGTTCTAGTCAAATTGAGACATTTGGTTGTTTTAGTACGAAGAAGACTTGCTTCTCCTGAAGATATGTTAGGTTGTCAGGAAAAGTGAAATAGCTTTTCACTAGCATTCATTATTCTGCAACTTCAGGCAGAAGGTTTATTTCCTATTTATAACTAACAGTGAGATTTTCTTGAAACAGTTGAAGTATTAAGACATTGTATATATATATGAGACTTGTTGTATATATATATACACACACACACACACACACACACACATTTGTAGATATACAAACTTGTTACATATGAGCTCTTTTGATGACTTTTTATATATTAAATATAGTCAATGAATCACTCACATTTGTAAATATCGTATTGTCTCCATAGTGTAAAAAATATATAATAATAATAATAAAAAACTAAAAGAGTAATAAGATCCAAAATGTGCAATAGCTATTGTAATAATGAAAGGGAAAGAAAGTACTCAAAGGGAAAGAACAACTGGGATAGAGGAAAGGAGAAATGGAAGAAAGGAAAAGATCATATGTATGTAGGTTTACACATATAACTGTATGTATATATGTATATGTGCAAGATAGATGACTATACTACTAATCTCTGTTAATTCATCAAAAAGAACAGCTTGTGCTGTCATTGTTTGATTATTGGATCATTTTTTATGCCTAGATCTTGTAACCTGAACAACTACTTCTAAGATAACAATATGGAATGTATTAACT
>RJWT010005026.1:0-13856 GCA_004365215.1 Cuniculus paca
CAGCAGGAGATGTGGAGGTCTGTGCTGGCTGGTGGTGAGTGCAGGGGACTCAATCTTCCCACAGGAGAAAGTGATTGGCTGGGAGATATCTTGGAGTTGGGCAAGATAAGCCTGGGGCCAGGACTGCTGCCAGCTTCTCCCAGCAGCTCCAGGTTGGGTGCAGACCCATGGAAGTTGCTTGGAGTGGGTCTCACTCCCGTGTGTGTTCCAGAGAGTGTCATGTAGTTTCCCAGTCAGCTTGGGCCTGCAGGCCCTGGCTGGCTCTGCTCCCATGCAGACTCTGGGGGACCTCGTGGGCCAGTGACCAGCTCAGTCCAGAGGCACAGGCAGCCACTGTCAAATGCCTGTGGCCAACACTGGCTGGAGAGGCCAAGCAGTCTGGCTTCAGATAAATTGTAACCAATCCCGGAAGTGCCTGGGACCCCACTACCTGCATGTATGGAAGAAACCAGGAATATGTCAAGATTAAGAAGGAAAAGGCAGTCTCTGGCATACAACCCAAGCAGCAAGAGTCCAGGAGCAGTAAACACAGAAGAGATCAGGAGTCACACACATGAAATGTCTGAAGTGATGTCAACTGAACTAAAGAAATAACTTCATGAGGTTATAAAAGAAGTTAGAACAGAAATACTGTCCCAGGTAAGAGAAGAAATGAAAAACATAATAAAAGAATTACTAAGAACCTCTAAAGAAGATATAGATAATAAAATAGAGGTGCATAGGAAAATGATGGAAACCATGAAAGAAAAATATAAGAGAGATTTAGAATGCATGAAAGAGATTCAAAGAGATATCCAGGACATTAAAAACTCCATTGAAAGCTGGCAAAACCACTTGAAAGAAACTGAAGATACACTTTCAAACCTTGAAGACAGGTTTGCAGCTTGTGATTGTGAAAGGAAAGATCTCTTAAAAATAACAAGGAACCAGGAAGTAACAATTCAACGGCTGTAAGACAACTCAAAGAAACATAACTTAAGAATGAAAAATGTGAGCAAAAAAGCATGGGTCAAGACAAATGACATCAGGACCTTATTTACAGAAATAATTTCTGAGAACTTTCCAAGCATAGAAAAAGAAAGTGACATTCAAAGAAGTGAAGCATATAGAACTCCAGTTAGCCATAACCAAAACAAATCTGCACCCAGACATATAATAATCAAGATCCCAGAAATTCAACTCAAGAACAGAATATTAAAAGCTGTTAGAGAAAAGAAACAGATCACCTATAAAGAAAAACCAATGAGAATCATGGCAGACTTCTCAACACAAACCATCAAGTCAAGAAGAGGCTGGAGTGAAGTATTGCAAGTGCTGAAAGAAAACAACTTCCAACCAAGACTGATGTACCCTGCAAAACTTTCTTTCAAAATCAGTGGAGAAACAAGATACTTCCATGACAAAGAACAACACAAGGAATTCATGACCACCAAACCAACCCTACAAAGAATACTAAAGGACATTCTAGAGAGAGAAAAAAAGGACCACAGTCCCAGGAACAATGGCAGAGGGAGACCATCAAGTGGGGGCAGTTGATTGAATGGAGAGGAAAAATAGGGGGCCAATGACAGGAAAATAGCATGGCAGGGACAATGTAGTGCAAGAGGGCCATAACTATTAATGTAGATGGCCTCAATGCACAAATAGAAAGAAACACAGGCGGAGTGGATCAGGAGATAGGATTCATCAATATGCTCTATACAAGAAACACATTTGACTAGAAAGAAAATTCATAGACTGAGCATCAAAGGAGAGAGAACAATGCCCTATGTTACAGGGAGCCAGAAAAAAAGTAGGGGTAGCCTGCCCATCAACTGCAGAATGAAGAAGAAAGACATGGCATTTTATACAATGGAAACCTACTCAGCTATAAAGGAAGATAACCTCAAGGCTCTTTTAGGTGGATGGATGCAACTTGAGATCATGTTCATGGATGAAATGGTTCAGAGTCACATGGGTGAATTTCATGTTGTCACCCTAGTATAACAAACTAAAGGTGTTAGTAGGATCCAAAATGCACAATACATATTGGGAAAGTCAAAGGGGAGGAATTATCTAAAAAGGGAAGGCAGTGACCACTGATAATCTATTATCATGAGTTGAAACTCATATTGTCTTCATTGTTCTGATTAGTTTCATTTTATTCTGATTCGTTTGATTTTATTATACTTGATGGCATGGACAGCTATTTCAAAGATAACAAAATATATAATTGCAGCCATCAAGGATGTCCAATTATCTTGTTTTGAAACCCTATATTGCTTTGTTTTGTTTTGATTGATTTTACCCTTTTCTGTGTGGTTTGATTGTAATATGTCTGAAGGTATAGGCAACTATTCTGAAGATAACAAGAAGCATTATGGTAGCCACTGCTGTTTTACTAGTATCTTGAAGTTCTGTATTGCTTACATTGGTTTTTTTTTTTTTTCTGGTTTTCTTCTGTTCTATGTTGTTTGATTTTATTTATCCCTGATGGTATGGGCAGTCATATTGAAGATAACAAGAGGCATTATGGTAGCCATTATTGATTGCCTTTTGCACTATTTAGAAGTCATGTACCATGTTCATTGTTTTGTCGTGATTGACTCTATTCTGTTTTGTTTGGTTGTATTCTTTTCAAAATTAAAAAACAAAACAAAACAAAACAGAATGTTGGAAAGTGTTAAATCTATATGATGGGCCTATGATGTTCATTGCACTACATTTTCAATTTTTTAGTACGTTTGAAAATTTTCATACTAAAATAAAGTTGTGAAAACATTAATAAAGAGAACAAAATTTCACTTACTAGCAACGATTTCTCTTTTCCCCATGGTTGTAGCTTTTTTACTTACACTGTTTCACTTGCTTCTTGGATGTGCTGTTCCAGAGGGAGTGTGCGCTCAAATGCTGTGAAGTGGCCTCTGTGCTTCCTTTTATGGACCACAGAAGTTCATTCATGAGGTTACTTAAGTGTAACTCTTCATGGCAAACATGGGACCGAGGGTCAGAAGATTTCTACTTCTGTTTTCATTAATAGAAGGGGAAAGGTGTATGAAGCCAGATGGGATTCAGAGAAAGGCCATTACACACCTTCCTGAGTGACCCAGGAAAACCAATGAAGACAGTGGGCATGGAGGCTCAGCCCACAGTGCCCTTCTGCAGCCTCAGAGAAGCTGCCTCCAGGCAAAGACTCAGGTGGGTTTCAACTTTGTCTACTCCTGATGGAGAGAAAGCCAGGATTAGATTAAGTCTAAATAGAGAAAAATTAATTTTGAATCAATTGGTTAATGAGATCTAGTTTTGTGTTTATTGAACTCAATTGAAACAACTTGTCAATACATAAAAATGAATGTGTTCTCTTCCTAGCTAACATTAAATCCTTTTTAAATATGAATGTATTTATATAAGAAATACTACTGAGTGGAAAAACAGGACAATTTTTATTCATTTGATAGTACTTCAAAGAAGCCAGGTGTTTTGAATCACTTGAGTGAATGTAGGCCTAGAACCCAAGAAATATCACCTTTCAGAAAATTTCCATTGTTTTATTTTTGTGGAGAAGTTTATTGCAGACACCTCAGTTATCACAATCATATATTTTGTAAGTGTGCTGGAACCTCCAGGGTGGGCGAGGACAGAGAGAGAATTCACTGGGGGAATGTGTGTGTGTGTGTGTGTGTGTGTGAGTGACACACCTGCTGATTGTCCACCCCGAGGCCACTCTCCACCTTATCTTCAGGAATCAGGTGTTGTCTACTTCAGGGGAATCATCATCATTCTATCATTTGCCAGTCTTCGGGTGAAGCATCAGCAGGCCAAGAGGACAGGCACTGGAGGTGGTGCAGGAGGATCTTTTCTGTGAGGCCTACAGAAAAAGCTTCTCTGCTCTTGAGAAAAGATGTATTTGAGAATCAGACGTCTGCTGTCTGTAGATGTTGCTGTCTGAGGGGGCAATGCAGCACTGGCCAGCTGATAGCATGCCCTTCGATAACATGAAGCCCTGCTTTCCAGCGTGTGCCTGTTTCCATTGCTGTAGTGTGACTTCTGCCACTACAGCCGATTGCACTGTCAGTAGCTTGACCACTGGCTGTCCAGATTCCTAAATTGTGAGCCACTGGCTTTCAGGAGCCTGTGGGAGCCAAACCCAGCCCACCACTGACAGCTTAGCGCTGCTGTGTCCCTCTCATGAAAAGAGTGGGTGCAAGGCAGGGACAGCAAAGCAGAAGGAGGAAGGGCTCCAGGTCTTTAATGACCCCTGTGAACCGTGGAATTAACTGACTTTGGAGTCTTTCTATCTCTACATTTCTTATGGAAATGAGTAAATGCAGTCATTTTTCAAAGGGGTTTGAGTTGGTGTTTGTGTGTTGTGAATCTGGACTTGATGACAGCTATCCATGGGTTCCCACCTGGTGGAGGGGAGGAATACAGCAGGGGCCAAACGGAACACTGGAAAATGGAAATATTCTGTTGGTGTCAGGAAGAAGGGGTGGGAATAGGGAAGGGGAGGACCATCCGGATTGAAACCAGACTCTGGCCAGTTGCTGAGAGGAACAGGATGGTGGCTGAGGGCCAGCTGAGCTGTTAGTGCCCTTGCCAAGGAGGCTGAAGTTCAGGGCAACACTAGCGAGAGCAGGCACCCTGTGCCAGTCAGGAAGCCAGGGAGAGAAGCCCAGGGCTACAGGCAGGACACAGTGCTATCGGGTGCAGAGAAAGCGGTGCACAGGAGAAAGAGAAAGTGCAGAGAGAGGCAGCAGTGTAATTTCAGAAGTCTGGACTACTCACTCAGAAGTGGATATTAGGGACAGGGCTCCCTGTATTCCACAGGCAGTTAAATCCACTCTGATGCTGATCAGCCGAGACAGAATTTGGGGGTTTGCAGTAACTTGGAAATCAGACTGAGAAGTTCAGAAGGAACCAGAACCTTTCCCAAAGCAGCCTTAGCACACTTTCTTGGTGATGTTACAGAATCGCTGCTTGCTTTTTCTTCCTAGACCTTCAAAAGGGACATCGACCCCCTTGCCTCAGCACACTTACACTGTTACAATGTCTGGGGTCCTGAAATTCACTGTGGCAACTGCTGCTTGGCTCTCTGAAAAGGGCTCTTTCCTACCTTGTGTGAGGAAACCTGCTTGCTTGCTTGCTTGCTCACGGCAGAAGTAATTTCATTCCTGTTGTGAAATGCCCCTCACATGCAGTGCAATTTCTCCTGTTACTCATTTACTCTTTTCCTTTATTTTCTTTTTCCAACCATCTAATAAGTCATACTTTGGTCTGTTCTTCTGTAGTCCTGCCTCCCTCACTGAATGACTGCCTGGGAAGGAGCTTTATAATTGAATTGTCTGGCGGAAGTAGGTTCAGGAAGACTGAGAGCTGATGTGTCAACAGATTCTCTGGGGCTTTTCAGAGCATTATTTTCCTCTCTGGTTTAGCTGGAAGCCAAAAGGCAGGAAACTTGGCTTCCTTTGCCCTCTGTGACTGCTGGAAGTCATGGTTAGTGAGTTTAATTTATCCAGTGGGCTGAATTCTCTGACAATATCATTACTAGGGCGTAATTAAGGATAGCATCAAACAGAAGAGGAAAATTTCAAGAGTGATGTTATCCCTAGTTCATGCTGCTTCTACCTACCTAAGAAAGTTTGGCTTGTTTTACTAACACCTCTCAATTCATGAGATGCCCCAGAGAGTGAGCATAAAGAATGCTTTCTTGCATTGCAAAACCCATCCCAAAGTCAAAAGACAATCGTAAAAATGGGAACTATTTGCAATTCAGCGACTAGACGAGGGTATATTCTTTATGTGTAAAAAGCATCCCTCAAATCAATAAGAAAAAACCACAAGCCCAATGAAAGATGTACAAAAAATAAAATTCATAGAAAAAAAGAGAAATGTTTCCTGAACATTGTATAAGTCAGTGCTTACTAGAGAAATGGATTTAATGCAAGATGTAGAACTATACAAGAATTTACAAGACTGGCTTACAGTGGTCGTCTGCAGCCTGGTGTGGAAGACAGCAAAAGGGTTATTTGCACTCTGGAGATCCAAAGGATCCAGTTGAAGGCCTGGAGCTCACCTTAGTGCCCCTCTAGAGTCTGTTTGAGGAGACCCAGGGGTCTGCACTATAAGGCTGAAGGGCCTGTGCTGGAGACTGAAAAGTCTGCACTGGAAGTTAGGAGACAATGTCCAAGGTGAAGGTGAAGTCTGGAGCTCCTCTGAGGAAACAGAAGCAAGCCTTCCTTTTTCATTTACCCCTTGATTCCTTTCACACTACAAGCCTGTTGGTTGCTGTCACTCATACCCAGGTTGAGTCTTCTGTCTTCAGTAAATCCCTTTAGCCACAGCCAGAACTATGCTGATCCGATTTAGTTGGCTGTTTCTTATTCAAGTTGACACAATCAGTTAGCTATCATGAACATATTAAAAGGTAGCTAGCTTCACAAATAAGGTAAAAAGAAATTAATTGGTATAGGCCAGGTGTATGCCTGTAATCCCAGCACTTGGGAGGCTGAGGCAGAAGGACTGCTGTGAGTTTGAGGCCAGTTTAGGCTACATAGTGAATTCAAGGCCAGTTGGAACTACATAGTGAGACCCTGTCTCAAAAAGCAAAGATAAAAACACAAATTAAATTGATATAGTCATCCATTTTTCATGTATTAGATTGGTAATGTTAAAAAAATTAACAATAATCTCTTGGCAAAAGTGTGAAGAGAAGCTGGGTATGTGATGGTACACATCTGTAATCATAGTTATTTAGGAGGCTGAGGTAGGAGGTTGCAAGTTCAAGGCCAGCCTGGGCAATTTAGTGAGACTTTATCTAAAAAGAAGGGTGTGAGGCTGGGAGGTTAGCACAATGGGTTAGTGTCCCTGGTTCAATCCCAACGTTGTGAAAAACAAAACAACAAACAGAATGTGAAGGGAGAGCTGTTCTCTTACATTCCTAATGGGAAAATAAATTTGTACGACTTTATGAAAGGTTATTTGGAAATATCTTTCAAATCTCTATGATTATCTTTATGCTTCAATTTATTAAACCAGCTCTAGGAATTTATTCCCTAATTTATTCACATACATAGAGAATAACATGTGCAAAATGTTACATGTTGCAGCCTTGTATGTAAAAGTAGAAGCCTGGAAATAATCTAAATATTTATCAATAAGGAGTTAGTTCAGTAAGTCACGGCATATCCAAGTAATGGAATATGATACAGGCATAAGAAGTGAGGATACTCTCTATGTACATACACTGAAAGATCTTCAAGATATTTTGTTGATGAAAAAGCTAAGGTGCAGAAAATTAGGTAGCAAAGGAGAAGAGAAAGAATACCAGGAATGTGTGCATTTGCTCCTATATGCATGAAATATGTCCAAGAGTATATTCAAGAAATTGATATTTAGCACCTTAGTGGAAAGGAGTTGGATCCCTGAGACATAGATCAGGAGAGCAAATTTTTAAAATTTGTAACCCCATTGTTAGTTTTTAAAGGAATGTGATATCAATTTAATAGTGGAATATAAACTTTAGTTTGAGATGAGATCTTACTATGTAGCTCATACTGGCCTTGAGTTCTCTATGTAGCCCAGGCTGGCTTCAAACCTACGGCAGTCCTGCTTCAGCCTCCTGAGTACTGGGTTTATACTGTTCACCACTACTGCTGGCTTCTAGAATATAAGCTTTTTAAATAACAGAAAAGTTCTGAAATATTTTATTCAAAACGACACAAAGTCACTTTATCTACACTACATCCTCAATTTTCCCTTTCAGCATGCTTTCTTACTGACATTAGAGGCTGTTTATACTCCATGTATGCATTTTTCCCTGTTCTTCTGGGAGCCACACACTTTCTCTCTGCTTTTAACTTCAGCTTGCCTCACAGTTGTCAAGTGATAACTTGTCCAGCTGGATGTGACTACATAAACCTCTGCTTCTGTGTGCCAAACCTGGGACAATTACCTTAATTCTTAACCCAACACTTCCTCCATGAAAAGGACAAGATAATTGTACATCAGAGTTGGGAGTATTGGAAGGAAGCTAGTTATCTTTGCAAGGAACCAGGCAACTGCCAGAGCTGGGGTTAGCAACCTATGACATGTATGTTCCTGGTGCTGGATGACGTTATTTTAGGAGCTGGAACTGTGGAGAAGGATGACTCATACATAGAATAGCAAGAAGAGAATACCTTGTGGAGAGTGTAATGGTGAGAATTGGAGGTCTGAGTTCCAATCTTTGTTGTTCACTAGTTCTGAGTTTTTTTTTTACTATTTTTTTTATTTTGAAGAAAATAAAACAAAAACAAAAACAAAACAAAACAAAACAATAGAGTCAATCAAAACAAAACAATGAACATGATACAAGACTCTAAAACAAGATAAAAATAAACCAACAATGGCTACCATGTTGCCTCCTGCTATCTTCAAAATAACCTCCCATACCATCAGGCATAATGAAACCAAACACAACAGAACAGAATAAAACCAGTCAAAACAAAACAATGAAAGCAATACAGAATTTCAAAACAAGCCCACAGGAACACAACAGAGGCTACCATGATGCATCCTGCTATCCTCAAAGTAGCTGTTTATACCATCACACACAATAAAATCAAGCAAAGCAAAATAGAATAAAATCAATCAAAAGAAAACAAGTAAAGCAATAAAGGCTTTGAAACAAGATAATAGGAAATCAATAATGGCTACTACAATCCATTTTGTTACTTTTGAAACAGCTGTGCATACCATCAAATATAATAAAATCAAACATAAAAAAACAGAACAAAGCCAAGCAACTAGTTATGAGATTTTAGACAAAATTTCTTAGGATAATGCATCTCTTCAAGAAAATGGGATCTATAATGGTGAGTAAGGCTAAGACAGCTAGAAGTCCACCAATATCTATCTTTTTTTTTTTTTGGTAATAGATATGTACCTGGGCACCTGGCTACTATCATTTCCAAGTCTCTCTGGCTGTTATCAGTAGATGTTGCCAAATGACCAAGTTTCTGCTTGTAGAATGTGAGCAGCAGTTTTGCGTCACATTTGGCTGTGGGACATAAGATTGCTCCATAGTCTTCTACTACAAAGTAGAATCTAGAGCGACACAATCTGGACCACAGAGACGAAGGCAAGATCATAGGGGTGGCAGTGAAATGATTTGGGAGGAATGAACTCAAGGAATAGAGTGGCCTGCTCACCTAGAATGTCCACCTGCTCTTCCAGGAAAGGGAAATGAACTCTAATCTTCAAAATATTTCATTACTGTTGAGTCTCCTTCTTACGACAACCTTGCTTTATCGTCACCGAGACGAGTCTCTTTATGTTGCAAGATGTAGAATTCTCCTGTGATTTAGGTGTAGTTTGTCTCCCAAGGCTTTCTGTGATGGAAGCTTTGTCCTTAGTGTGGTGATGAGGGGGGTGGTGGAACCCTTAACAGATGGAGGCTAGTGGGAGATTATTGTCACTGGAGTGCAGAAGCTCGGATGGGATTAACATACTCGTCATCAGACCCAGTGTCTCTCTAGCTTTCTGTCCTAATGTGTGATCTCTCCCTCATGCCCTTGCCATTGTGACATCATCTACCATGAAGTCCTTTCCAGAGCCGAGCCATAACATCATCATCCCTTTGAGCCTCTGAAACTGTGAGCTAAGTAAACATTTGTCCCTTATAAGTTACCCAGCCTCAGGTATTTCATCCCAGTAACACAAAGTGCACTGACCACAGATACCCAACTCAGACTCATTAAATTCATAAATGGTATTCCTTGGCTCTCCTAGAAGGGGAACTTTAAAGGTTAGAGAAAACTTTAGGGTTGTTTAAATCAGTGTCTAATGACATCATCAAATAATTGATTTCTTACTATCATTTTGCTCTACTTTTTGTGAAGACAGCTTTACCCTACAACTGTTTCCCCTAAAGGTGGCAAAGTGGTTATGGCAATTCCAGGCTCACCCTACCTTCCAGCACAACAGAGAGAGGGAGAGAGAGGGAGGGAGAGGTAGGAGAGATTACACAAATGAGCTTCTTTCCAGCACCCCCAGAAAACTTCTTATAGGTTCAATTTTGGTTATACCCATTCCCTGAACCGCGACCAGAAAATGGACTTAAACTGATCAGTTTAAACCCTTGCCACTTGTCTTATTAGCACAAGGACAGGTCAGTTCTATATAACTTAACAGTTGGAGTGAATGTTGGAGTAATACAACAATATCAAATGCAGGGATGTAGTGATTGGATTAAGCATTAAATGGGATGAGTTAATATATACGTAGGATCCCACATAATGCTGTCCCACAGTAGGTGGTCAATAATTGTTAATTTCCTCTTTCTTCCTAGATCTAGCTAGCTATGCTGCAAAGTGGCATAGGGTTAGAGTCAATTTCTCCTTTTGGTGTTTCAAGACTCTTTGTAAGCCAGGATTGCAATGTCACCTCTCAGTTTCAAGACTTCTGTCATCCATAGCAATTATGGGTATGAGTGGCCCTGCAGGGTACCACCACCTCACACTTAGTTCCTAGGAGAATGAATAAAAGGAGGGCCAGATCCCACCCTTTCAAAGACTTGCTTCCTCAGTCATAGATTATCACGTCTCTGCACTTTTAAGGTGCCAGGTTTGAGAGCTCAGAAGGGGCTGCTGCCCAGTTTACCCTGCTGCCTCCCAGAGGATGGGGGTTGGCAGATATATCTGAGTCAGGTTCTTTCTTGGCTTTCCTGCCTCTATTCCTTGTTCAGTGCTGTATAACACAAGAAGGATTCTAGGCTGGAGCCCAAGACCTCACTTTATCCTTCACTAAATGTGATCCTGTGTAATTTCTTTTCGCTTCAGTTTTCTCATCTGTACAATAGAGCCTTGACTCTGGTTCTACCAACTATTTACAGCTGTTGTGAATCTTGAAGAAGTGATGCATTTGAAAGCACTTTGAAAGTAAAAGATAACTTTTCTCTAAAAGGGGTTAGTTGACATAATAGTAGAAATGCTTTGCTGGTGTATTCATTTCTCCCTGCTAAGGATCACCCTGCCTGGGTCTGGTGAAATAAGACGGACTGAGAAGCAACGGACGAAGTGAGATGTTTTCTGTTTACAGTGACAGGATCACATTAGGTTTAATGAACAATTGTGTATCGATTATCTAGGTATGTGTATAACAGATATTTTATGTTAGCTAATTTTGTCCTTTTAAAAACACTATTACATATTATTGTGCTAGTTTTACAGATGACGAAAGTGAGCCTGAGAGTGAATGAGTGACTGGACCATTGTTACATTTATGAAGTAGCAGGTCAAGATTTGAAGGTCATGTCTGTTTAATTAACAAGGAAAGTGAGGCCATCAGTTGATTTGGGCAGAAAAGAAGTGACCACCCAGAACACTGTGCCAGGTGGACTAGCTTGTAGGACAAGGAGACATTCGTCTAGGGGCTTACAAGAACTCTTTCATTTGTCTATTCATCCATCAGATTCACACATATTTGCTGAGCACCCCTCATGTAATGGAAAACTGTGCTAGATCTGGAATAAAACAATAAATAAAATAAAGTCCCTGAAGGGTTCAGGAAATATCAGTGTGGCAGAGTAGCTTGTCCGACAACTCATTTATCCTCAGTTCAATCCTGTTAGGAAAATTGCTCCTATTACTTGGCCACTATTAAGGTTTTAAACATTATTGTTCTGTAGAAATGATCTGCTTACCCTGCTTCCTGCCAGAGAATTGCTTACGTCCATAATAACTGAAGATCATATAACCAATGATTTCATTTCAGAGGCAACTGCAGAATGGCTTTGAAATGGTAATAATTGCCTATTGCTCTCAGGATTATCTTATTGTCTGGCAATGGTTATGAAGATAGTAGGGTTTTAAGAGGCCAATCAGTAAGTGTGACAGAAGGAAATAATTTTTATTTTTCTCTGAATGACTTTCAAAGTGAGCATCTAAATCAGACCCCAAAAAGACCTGAAAGAACTTCTGTGGAACTGAGTTATAGAAAACTAGAGTGTGGATCCTGTGAAAGTAGAGCACTGTATGCTTTTGGGAGATGGGTTGGGTGAAACTCATTAAATTAGCCACTGAAGTGTTGTTTGGCATCATAATTCAAAGACGCTATACCCCTTTTCTTCGCTAAGTATTGTGCAAACAAACATCCCAATCTGAAAAAATTCTACAATTTATTTATCCACAGCAATGCCACTTGATGGAAGTTTTTCTAGAGAGGGAAATCATATGGTGTTAAGCATCAATTACGGACCAGATATATTAGCTATTTTGTTCACTTAACACTCACTGCAACATTCTCAGTTGTGTTACTACTATTTTACAAAGCTCTTTCCCTTACTCAGATGCACTGACTCATTCAACACATTTTTTTTTAAAAGATCCTACTCTGTGCCAGATGCTGGGATATAACAGGGAGGAAACTTACAAACATCCCTGTTCCCCAGAGCTTTTGTTTTTGTGAGTGGAAACAGAACTGAACAAATACTGTATGTGAGGCTTTGCAGATTAGTGCAACAGGAAAGTAACCAGGGTAAGAGAAAAAAGAGTGGTAGACTGGCAGGACCAGAGAGAGCTTGTGAATCAATGTATGAGCTATCTATTGCTGAATAACACAAGTTACTGTAAAACTTAATGGGTTGAAAACAACAGACTTTTAATTATCTCATAGTTTCTATGGGTCAGGAATCCAGATATAGTTTAGCTCATGTCTCTACATCAGATCTCTAAAAAAGTTGCATTCAGTGTGGGAAAATTGGCAGGATTCTGTTTGTGGCAGGCTCTTGGACCAAGAAAACTCAGCTCTTTGTTGACGGTAGGCTGGGCATCTTCCTCAGTCCCTTAGCTGATGAGTCTCTCTACGTGGCCACTCACAATATGGCAGTTGGTCTTCTTCAGAATGAGCAAGCATTGGGAGAAGGAATATGCTCAGGATGGAAGCCATAGTGTTTTTGTAATGTAACTTACGAAAGGACAGCTCATCGTGCCTGCCTAATTTTATTTGCTAGAAGTGAGTCACTAAATCTCATACTCAAGAATTGGGGATTACACACGGGTGTGAGTACCAGGAGGCAGAGGTCACTGGATGCTGTACTACCAGGGTCAGTAAGCCTGTTTAATATTAGAGATGACATCTGAACAGAAACTCAAATGGAGAGGGAGACGGTATGTGACTGCCTGGGAGAAGAGCACTTTAGGCAGAGGAAATAGCTAGTGTAAAAGGTAAGAAGAGTCTAATAGAAAATGAGGTCAGAGAGATAGCCTTGGGTTACATAAAGTGGAGTTTTATGTGGGTTGTTGTGGGGAATTTGAATTTTAAATTCAGTGAGATGAGAAGGTTCTTTTGGCAGAAGGGAACCATGAGTTATGTTGTAAGACACTCACTCCAGCTGTCCTGTGGAGAACAGGTTGGGAGAGTGAACATTAACAGAAACAATGAAACCAGTCCGGAGGTTACTGCACTAGTCCAGTTGAGTGATGTTCATGGCTTAGACGATGGTGACAGAAGTGAAAGTGGGGAGAAGAGATGGAATTTTGGAATTGTTGCCTAGTAAAACTGACAGGATCTTTCTTTCTTTCTTTCTTTCTTTCTTTCTTTCTTTCTTTCTTTCTTTCTTTCTTTCTTTCCTCTTCTTTCTTTCTTTCTTCTTTGACAGCATCTCACTGTATACTTAAGTGTGGCCTTGAGCTTGGCAAAACCTACGAGGACTGAAAGTTGGTCTTGGATTTGAGAACAAGGAGACCATTGGTGGCCTTGATGAGAACTGTTTCAGTGGGTTGAGAGAAAGAAAAACAGCAACTGGAGAAGGTGAGAACTGAGGCTCTTAGGAATTGGTGCTATCTTACAACAACTGTTTGCCTGAACTGCCTACCTATGAGAACTTTACTTGTGGTTCT
>RJWT010005026.1:13956-31961 GCA_004365215.1 Cuniculus paca
CTCTTCTCTTCTCTTCTCTTCTCTTCTCTTCTCTTCTCTTCTCTTCCTCTTCTTTCTTCTCTGGCTCTCTTTCTTGGGTTATGGTTCAGATCTGAAAAGTTTCCCAAAGCTTGTGTCTTCAAGACTTGCTCCCTAATATAGTAGTGTCCAGAGTTGGAGTATTTGGGAAATGATTCTATCATGAGGGATTAATTCACTGATGAATTTAAAGCTTAATGGGTTTTTGGGAGACAGTGGAAATTTAGGAGGTAGGCCTATCTGGAGGAAGTTCCCCAGGGGCATGTTCTTGAAGGATGTATTTTTTTATGCAGCCCCTTATTTTCTCTCTCTTCTTCCTGACTACCATGAGGTGAGGAGCTTTGGTCTACTGCACACCACTGCCATGAGGCCCAGAGGGGACAGGCCAGCTGACCATGGTCTGAAACTGATGCAACTATGTGTCAAAAATAAATCTTTCTTCCTTCATGTTGATTTTCTCAGACTTTGTTTACAGTAATGGGGAACTGACACATTATGTAATGCAAATATCCTGAAGACATTCCTTTATTTTCATTTTGCATTTCCTCAAATTTTAAAGAAAATTTGGACAAAGAAATTCTACAGCCTCAAAGAACTGCAGTAGGTAAGCAAATCTCTTTCCTCTAAGGGCTTCTAGGAACCTCACAAAATTTGAAATTGTCAGAATCTGCATGTTCGCTTCCTGAAGATGCTGGAAACAGAAACACAAAATTATGTAGGTTCCAGAGGCATCCAGTACTTTTTTGGCTGCTGAAGTACTTGATTAACTGTGCCTGTTCACCTGGAAAGATGAGATGCTGCTCTTGTCGGGTCTCTTTGGGGGGCAGCAGTACTGGAGCAAGGCTGGCTCTATTCAGCAGTGTCTGCAAATTGTTCCTTTCTGGCCTGAGACTTAGGTGTAAGAACTGATATGACTCCAGAAGAACAGGGTAGGGGAATAGGTGTGGAAGAAATTTAAAGTCAAGTTTTCCCCTGATGGAATTTAGCAAGAAGTTGTTTCTTGTTTTCTCAGTCCCATTTTCTTTTCTTATAGCCTCATTCCAAGGTCTACCAACTTGTGTCCAAGTCTCCTCCTGTTGGATTTTCCGCACTTTCTCACAAGATGCATTTTAACTCCCTGATCATTAATTGTGCCTTGCAAACTCTGGGACACTGATGGCAACTTTGGTCCCAGAAGGGAGTGGGAGGAGGTGTGCTGTAATATCACTAAGGAAATCTCTAATTCTAATCTTCCCATACTGAGACCTGCTACTGATTTCCTCCCTAATTTGTTTAAATAGTAAGAGACCATTGACAATGCTTTCCTCCACAGATCAACAAAGGTAGATGTTAGCCAGAGGTAGTTAACAAAGGTGTGAAGTTATATTCCAATTATTTTTTTGTACATATTTCTTATCAATGATGGCTGAGATACTTTAAAACAAAGAAGATACTTAAGAATGATATTATGAAAATGATACTTGTATGTGGCCATGGTGGCCTGTAACCCAGCACTCTGGGAGGCTGAGGCAGGAAGATTGCAAATTTGAACTCAGCCTGGACAATTTAGTGACTAACTCAGTGTCTCAAAATAAAGATAAAAGGAGGTAGGATGTAGCTCAGTGAGAAGGCCCTGGGTTCAATCCTCAGTACTGCAAAAAGAGGAAAAGAAAGGTAGGAAACGCAAGAAAGAGAATGGTGTTTATCGATCTGTCTGTGGCTGTGTGTTTAAGTCTATATATATATATGATGGAAAGCCAGAAAATACTGGAAGAACTTGCAAATTCAGCACCTCCTGGGAAAAGTTCATAGTTACCCACCAACCTAAAATTGTATCTGTGAGAAAAAGGAAGACGATAAAGGTTGGAGAGTTTACGTTCAGTGCAGACAAATGTACAAGTGCTATCAGAATTTCAAAACTAGAAGATATGAGAACATAGAAAAAAAAAATCCTGGACTTTCTCAAGGATGTCCCATGAGAAAAGAAAGTAGCCCATTGAACAGAACCCTTACATTTATCACTGTCAGCATGAGACCCGGCAGCCCTAGCACAGAGTTAATGAAAGTAACATCTGGAGTGGGAGTCACATGTGGACGTGTGTGTCATTCAGTAGAGGAAGTACATATTTCAGCTGGAATATCGTGCCATTTGTAAATTGCCTTAACTTTCTTTTCTCGGTTTCAGGGTAATTCTTTTCCCTAGAACACTTGTGGCTCTCTCCTTAGGAAAATCGCTATGAAGACTCACGACGTTCAAGACTGATCTTTCTAGTGTATCATGTCACAGCCAATGTCAGTGGATAGTTCACAATATGAACTGCATTTTTTGTTTACATGTTTGCTAGAGTCTTTCAAAGGTTAGTGGCTTGGTCCCCCGCTGGGTTCTGAGAGATGCAGAATCTTTAAAAGGTTAGAGGTCTTCAGATCATTGAGGATGTGTCCTCAAAGGGGACTGTGGGACCTCATTCCCCTCCTCTTCTTTTACAAGGTGAGCAGTTTTGCTCTGCCATGTGCTTCTGCTATGAGGTGCTGTCATGCCACAGGGCTAAAAGCAACAGGGTAAATTGATCACAAACTAGGACCTCAAAATTGTGAGCCAAGATAAACCTTTTCTGTTTATAAGTTTATTGCTTCAGGTATTTTTTATAGTGATGGAAAGCTGATTAACAATATTTGAACCCAGTGCCTTTTTAACTCAAAATGCAAATCTAAGCAAAGTAGGATGCTAGTTAACATTACTTGGGTGCCTAAAAATAAACAGTACCTGAATACTTGTTCCGGTCAATGGAAAATCTTTGGAATTTGAAGTGATTTCTTTGCTTAATAATCGTTCAATGCCTTTGTATAAAATGAGGTCAACTTAAATTTCTTTGAATAATATATGTGGCTTAAAAACAAACAAAATTCTAAGTTTTTCTTTTAGTGAGAGTTGCTACATATTTCCCAGATGTACTTCTTTCTCCTAAGAGATGCAGCAGTGACACTAACTTGACAGTGACACGTGCACCTTTAACCTCAGTTTGCAACCCCTGCGCCTTAATCATTAGCTGCCCGCCCTGTCCTACTTCTGCCACCTCTCCCTTCACACCGAGCACGTCCCCGACCCTCGTAAATAGCACAGTGGACACAATTTAATTTGCCTTTGAGGGAAGTTCTTAAATTTACTGCAAAGGCAAAAGACAGGCCCTCTCAGCAGCTAAATATATATGTGTGGATATGTGAAAACACACACATTTGTTTTCCTCAGGCTTTGTTCTCACAGATCTTTATTACTGCTTTAGTTCAATACACCTTTCCTAATATTCCACACCCTCATCTAACACCTGCTTGTTAATTTTACTCAGTTTTCCGCTAGTCTTTTAGCAAGTGAAAACAACCTTCTCCAGTGATACAAAAGACTTTCCCCTTTTTTTCCCTCTGATCATGTTACTAGCACTAATCACATGTCTGCCATATGCTTTCCAAGATACTAGATTCTGTCCTTTTGTTAACTTCTGCTGGGTATCAACTGAGCTCCAGTTTCCTTTGTTTGGTGCAGACAACACCACAGGGCAAGGGTGGAATGATGCGGAATGAGTATCTGAGAGCAGCGCTTCCTGCTTCCTGGAAAGTGTCCCTTGCTCTTGTACACCAATGCTGACCGCGGGGTGAGGTCCTGCCAATGTGCCAGCTACTCTCCTGCTCTGCCCAAGTGGGGCGTGACTGCCTTTGCCACTAAGTTCTTCTGTCCAAGGCCTGACTGGAGCTGTCTCAGTTTTACTTCTTATGTGTTTTTCTATCTCGTACCAACATCTTGTTAATTTTAGCTTACAAATAACAGATCTGGTTTTGTTCTGCCTACAACTAGCTAAAAAGCCTTGGGTAACTTGTGTACTAACTCTCAAATTTCTCATTTGTTAGAGAAGAGAATTCGATTCCATAAATTCTGAGGTTCCTTTTAGCACTGATGTTCTCTGAATTAAGAGGTAAAATGGCTGGGAGAAAGAGCTGGATAGCCTCATAGACAGCCTTTGCTCTGTAGTGCAGTAAAAGGAATGCCTGCTCAAAATGGCTACTACTAGCCATTGGGCACGGCGCTACCAGATACTCAGTTTCACTGAGTTCTCATAGCAACCCCAGGAGGCAGACATTATTTTCAGGAGTAGTCTTAAACGTGTTTTATAGGTGAAAGCTAAGACTTGAAAAGTTAAGTAGCTCTTTCAAGATTACACGGTAATTGATGTATCAGGATTTTGGCCACCAATCACAGTTCTTAACCATTCTACCACCTTGGTCTCCAGTTCACTTGCTGTTTGACATTGCCTGCCAATCTCCAAAGGCCGCTTTATAGCTGCCATCTTGGAATCGGAAAGTCTGGCATTTAGTTGTGGTTTGTTGCTGAGTAAGTGTTTAGCCCAATTGTGTAATCTTGTTGAGCCTCAGCTTCCTCATTTGTAAAAATAAAAAACAAGACCAAAAAGCACCTGTTATAGACTGAATGATATTTGTATTCCTCTTAAGATGTCCTTTATCCCCAAAATCATATTAAGAGGTGTGGGCCTTTAGGAGGTGAGAGATGAATAGGTCATGGGAATGCAGCCCTCAAGAGTGGACTTGTGCCATTATAAAAGAGGCCTGTGAGAGACTCCCTCATCCTTCTGCCATGGTAGGTTAGAGCTGTCACCCATCGTCGTGTTCCGTGGAGCCCGTGTCTGGCCTCTCCTGCACCTTCCCCATTGCTCATGCTTTGGCCTTGTTTACTAGGTCTGAGCTGGCACAGTGCGTTTAGTAGTTACCACCTTGCTAGAACCTTGTAAAAAACTTCATAAAGCATTAGATACGGAAAATGAATGTGAATGTCAGTACCCCTTGAATGGGTAAAAGACATCATGTTTTTCTATTTTTTTAGCTGCATTGAGATGTAATTCACATACCATATGATCCACCTATCTGAAGTGTAAAATTCAGTATTTTTTGTGTGTTGAGGAGAGTCGTGCACCATCTTCACAGTTAATTCTAGGGCGTTTTTGCACCCCTGCTCCCAAACCTGTCCCTCTCAGAAAATTTCATTTTTAGCCAAGGGATATCTCTCCCCCAGATTTACCTGGATTCTATTTAGTGCTCTCAGGTTTTGAAAATAAAAGTCAAGAATTCTAAACTCAAATTTTCCCTGAGGCAAAGGGGCACAGGTTTCAAAGAGGAAAATACCTAAGTTAATTTAAAAAAAAATCATCCTATGCTAGGGTTCTCTTTGTTCAGGACGCTGTACCAACGTGGGTCGATAATGTACAGCACCTGAGCATTTTCTTCCCACTGTGCCCTTTCTCATTCCGGGGACTATGAACCTGTCCCTGTTCTTTTTTTATTTTTTTGCAGCACCCGGGATTGAACTCATGACCTCGCATTTGCCAAGCAGGTGCTTAGGCCACTGAGCTAGATCCCCGGCCCCATTCCTTCATAGACACTGCTGAAAGTTCTGGTGACAATGTGCTCGTCAGCAACGGGGCTCTGCTGACTGAGTTTTCTTTAACTGCATAAAGAAGCTATATTTTGTGGTAGAAAGAAAATTAACTATGTTGTTAGAAATGTAGATTTATACTTCCATCATGTATTTCTATTATATATTCTTTTCTATTTCTCTTGTATATTTCCATTATAACTCTTTTTGTGCCAGGCTTGGGATTTAGGATCCTTTGTGCTCTCAAAAAATATTGAAGATTCCTTTTATTAAATATCAAAATATGAACAGCTACATTGAAGAAAATGAGACATTATGGTAGCCATAGCTGATTTCATATCTTCAGGTTCTGAAGTCCAATAATGCTTTTATTCTTTGACTTGATTGATTTAAGTCTGTTGTCTACTACTTGATTGCCATATGTGAGAAGATATGATCAGCTTTTTTGAAGAAAACAAGGGACATTAAGGTAGCCATTGTTGATTTCTTGTTGTCTGATTTGAAGGCCTATAATGCTTTCACTCTTGTTTTATCTGGTTTTATGTTATTTTATTTTGTTTGAGTTTATTTGTGTGAATGTATGAGCAACCATTTCGAAGAAAACAAGAGACACTAGGGTAGCCATTGTTAATTTCCTGTGGTTATGTTTTGAAGACCTGTATTACTTCCATTGTTCTGTTCTGATCTGATCTGCTTTGTTGTGTTTTACTTTGTTTTGTTTTGTTTTGTTTTTATTCTCTTTAAAATAAAAAAAATTGAAGATTCCAAAGACCTTTTTATTTGATTAATATCTATGGATATTAATCACATTAGATACATTTAAAAATAATTATTACTTCATTTGAAAATAATAAAACCATTATATACAACATATTTTTATTAAAGTATATTTATTTTTCTAAACAAAAAATAGTGAGTATATTATGGTTTTTGAAAATATTAATGTCTGACTAATAGAAGACAGCTGGATTTTTATATCAGCTTCTGCATTCAATCTACCATGATACATTGTTTTCATCAAAGTATATGAAGAAAATCCGGTGTCACAGAAGTATGTGGTTGGAAACAGGAGCAGTATTTTAATGGCCTTTCTGGACAGTTGTAGCTACTACCCAAACTCAGCCAAGGGTAATTTCTGAAATGCTATTGGGCAACAAATATCGCTACATGTTTTCTTTGAAGTGACAGACTCACATGCTCATTTTCAAGAAAATGCCTGCTAAATCTGAATCAGTTGTTCTTTCAAGTAAAAATGATCTTTCATGACACAAGCAGTTAGTTCAGCTTGCATCTCACACAATAGCACAAATATTTTTTGCAGAGACCACTGTGTTACCGTGATCTGCAGCAAAAGTGCTCTGTGTGGACTTCCCAGTGAGTCACACAGAATGTTCATGCTGGATGTAATGAAACTTACGATTTTTGAGGCGTCGTTAAGGACATTCTTAAGTAAAACTGACTTTCTTTTCCTTTCCTTTCTCCATCCCTCATGGCCTTCCTTCCATCCTTCCCTTCTCTCTTGCCTTTCTTTTGAGTGTGAGCGCTACAGTGAAGAAGATGGTGATGAACAGGTGCAGTTTGGTGCCACCACTTTGACTTGTATTAAAGTGTTGACTGCTTGATCCAGTGTCATTTTGTACCATTGGTGTAAATGTCCACATATTGAAAAAGGCAAGTTATATTTTTAGTATTATTATGAAAGTAATTTTGCTCTCACAGGTCCCCTGAGAAGTGCCCGGAACACTGCACACCACCTTTGAGAAGGTGAAATGAGGGGAAGTGTGAGACTCGAGGGGAGAGAGATTCCCTCCTGGACACCTTGTGCCTAGGATCTTGGGTCCTGGATGTGCCCTGACCGGTCCTGGCACCTGCCAGCTCCCCTCTTTTCTGCCTGCAGCTGTCCATGATGCAACCGACAGTGTCTTTGGGAGACCCAAGTACTGAGCTGTTTGATTTGCTCACCTACTAGCCTCTGTGGCAGCTCCTGGAAGGACGAGTGGTATTTCTCCCTTTCATGCGACGTGTGAGGATTTAGTAATGAACATACTGGTGTGACTATAAAATCTTGAAATTGCTGAATAAACCCTCTAGAAATAGAACTGACTAGAAATGTACACCCTTCTCCTTGTGTTTTGAAAGCATATTCCCATGAAAGCAGCTGTATTTATTACCTTGAAATATTTTCCTACACTTTTTCCCCCTGGATTGTAACTGAAGAATCTGAGGAAAGTTCCCGGCTTTCTGGGTTGCCTGTAGGAATAGCCTGCAGACAACCTTTCCTTAGCACTTATAAGGTATGTAAAGGGATCTGGAGGTTTTTAACTGTGGATCTATTGGGCTGCTTTCCAAACTCCTGAGGGCTTGTTTTCTATAAAAACATGGCACTTGGCAGCCTGTATTAAGGGTCTAATCCCTTATTATGTTACTCTAACTAGGTTAAAGCCTATATTTGGTAAGCAACGATGCTTATCTGAGGTAGAGGATAATTAATAGGATTAAGTAATTCAGTGAGTTCTGAATTAAATATGCTAGAATAAACTTTTATTTAAATCAAAAATTTTATTTTGCTCCTATAGATTTTAGACAAAAATACTGTATGTTTCAGAACCATAAAATTTGGCAGGCTTCTAAGAATCCAAGACTATATGTTGTTTCTTTTTTCAAAAATTAGTCTGTTTGTTAAAAACAGTATTTATCAAGGGTCTACGGGATGCTATTATTTTTCTGGATCTGGGGATGGAGCAGTGAATAAGATAGACATAGCCCCTGTATTTAGGAAGCTTGTCATCTGAAGTGGGAAGAAAGAAAACCTAAAAAACTAAACAACCCTAGCAAACAATTAAATAAACAAGATAATTTAGATAGATTAGCATATGAAAGAATAAATAACACAATGTGCTGAGGTCATGAATTACAGGTGGGTTGGGGGGTCAGAGAAGGCCTTTGGGAAGGTGATATTGGAACTGAGATCTTAATGATGAGCCAGAACCAAAATAAGAACTGGGTGGAGTAACATTTGAAATAGAAAGAACAGCATGTACAAGGCCCTGCTGTGGAAATACACGTGGCAGTTCTGAGGAATAAAGTGAAGGTGGTATGACTTGAATGCAGTGAATAAGAGAAAAAAGATGATACGATGAGAGAGGATCATTCAGTGCTTCGTAAGCCACGGTCATGCCATCATTTGGGCTACTGGGACAAAGTCATCACAGACTAGGGTGGCTTAAGTGACTGTAATTTGTTTCTCACAGTTCTGGAGGCTGGGAAGTCCCAGACCAAGGTGCCAATTTTCTCAGTTTCTGGTGCGGGCTTTCTTCTGGTTTGCAGATAGTTACCTTCATTTTATAGCCTTACATGAGGACAGAGAGAGAGAGAGAGAAAGACAGAGGCAGACAGAGAGAGATTGAGACTCTCTGGTTTCTGTTCAAGGCCATAAATCTCATCCTAAGGACTTCATCTTATGATGACTGAATCACCTCCCAAAGGCCTTATCTCCAAATGGCATCAGACTGCAGTTTCTACGTACGAATTTAGGGGACACTGCCTGTAGCAGTCAGACATTTACATTTTATTATAAGTAAGAAATGAAGCATTTGGAAGTTTTAAAATAGGGCTTGGCATGATCTGACATATATTTCAAATGACCACTCTGGATCCTGTGTGGAGGATGAACTGGATCTGACAAGATTGCACAGGGAGTGCAGCTAAGAGGTGATAACATGGGTTATCCAGATGGCTGGTGGTAGAAATGGAGAGAAGAAGAGTTTGAAGAGCTAAAGCCAAAAGGGAGGCATCAAGGATGTATCCATATCGTTTCTTTTCTTGAGCTGCTGGGTAGATGGCAGACACAGAACCTGGGATATTCACGATCAGACAGGAATAGGTGTGAGAGCTGGATGGGCAAGCAGTCATCAGGGGTTCTTTGAAGATGGGTATCGACATTTTTGTTTTGTGCATTTTATCACATATAATTTTGTTTAGCTGCAAGGAACTGCAACCTGACAAAACACATCTTAAGCAAGCTATTTGATTAAGAGAGGAATCAATTCATTTTCTAGGTCAAAGCATTGCAAAGATACTAGGAGGGTAGTTTATGAGTGCCATCAAGATGCCAGGCACCTTCTTTCTTCTCTTTGGCCATCCTTCCCACATCTTTCATTCTCTTCTGTGTGACAAGAGAGCTGTAGGTCTAGGTAGAGTCTCTGCCCTCAAGACAAGAGCAAAGAAAGCCGAAAGGAGGCAGGGGTAACATCTACGTAGGGAAAGCAAAACCTTCTTTAGGAATTCCCATCAGACCTCCACTTTTATCTTGTTTACCAAAATTATACCATGTGCCCAATTAAAGCAGCAAGAGAAGCTAAGCTTTTTAGGTGGGCACAGTGGTTCACTGAAAAAAAAAAAAAGAAAACTGGGGCATTTTAAAAATAAGGATTAGGGGATGAATAGATATTGTGAAGTCAGGCAACCAGCAGTGTCACCAGGGACACATTAAATTCAGTGGTGAACATTCAGATGAAAATGTCAAGTATGGCTGGAAAACCTGCCTCAGGTTCAGAGGCAAAGTGGAGCTGATGACAATGGTTTGCAGATGGAAACATGAGACCGATTAGGGAGAGAGTACAGTTGGAAATTTGTCAACTTTGTATTTTTTGCTGTGACTGAACTTAATTAATTTCCTTAACTCAGTAACATTGAATGCATACTTTCCATGTGTAAGAAACTGTTTTAGACCCTTGGGTCACAAAAATGATGTGCCTCTTTCTTTCCAAAGTTTAGAGAAAGAACAAAAAGAACACAGATTAGTTTTTAAATGATTGACTACAGCATCCATTAGAAATTAATTTGTTTAAATAGATTTGTTACAGTGCATCTGAATTATAACAGTGGTTCTTCTGCACATTCACTTTCTAAATAACAGTTTAAGTGATTTACTGTGAGTATGTGAGGCTCACTTGTCTACATAAGTCTATTTGTGTATTTTAATTTGGCAGTGTACTTTTTTAAAGTCCAGATTTAAAAAAAGTAATTAAGTGGTAATCTTATTATTAGTAAATCTGCTGTTAAATTAATACGATGCATATGGAATCTTAAGTTAACTTTGAGATTTTGAGTAGGAAGAGGCAAGAATTGCTAGTCAGATGACTCTGGTTTAGATTAGTGCCAAATAATGCTGATGAACTGCATAGCTGCTTGTAATTTACTTGGAAGTTTTAAGGATGCCTCAAACTCATCATGTTCCAAACGAAGTTCTTCATTTTATTCCCTCCCAATCCCTTCCCTTGCATCACGCTTTCCTCCTACTATTTATTCTTCTGACTTATTTAGAAACTTGAGGTATCACTCTAGAGTCTTTTGCCTCCCTCACTCCATTCTTGCTGCGGAAATTTAGACATTTTTACCTCCTGCATATTTCTTGATCTGTTCCATCTCGTCTGTCCTGGGTCATCATCATTTCACCCCTCCTTTCTAGGCAAGCCCCTTAAAAAAATTCACCGCTGTAGAGTGATTTTACTAAAATGTTCAATATTATAATAAAAACCCATCAAAATTTCTCTGAATAAGTGGTGTCCTCCAGTTAGTCTGTTTCAAATAATACTATGCAAAACTGAGATTTTAACCAAGTCTCTTTTGTGTGGTACAGGGTTTGAGCCCAGCACCTTCACACCGAGCCACATCACCAGTCCTTTTAAAATTTTTTGTTTTGAAACAAGGTCTTGCTAAATCACTAAATTGCCTGGATTGGGCTCAAATTTGAAATTCTCCTGCCTGACCCTCCCAGAGTCTGGGATTACAGGAGTGCAGCACCATGCTCAGTGAAACAGTTCCCTTTATTCAGGATTTCATGGAGCCTTCAACGTGTGAATGTATGCTTTGTGAATTGCTGAGAGGGAGTGAAATTTGGGATATTTCTAAACATAAGTCACTGCGCTGTTATTTCAAGAACTACTGAAGAACATCTCATGAAATACCTCCCCTAAACACTAGATTTTGTATAAACCTGGATTGGGAAATTTGATCGACAGAAACAAATTCGGTTACCTCAGTGTGACCTAGAAGACCTCCCATGTCCTGATCTGCACCTTCCTCACGAGCCTCATCTTGGACCTCTCCCCATCACATTATCATTAGCAAGTCGCATCCAGTTGCTGTGCGCAACAAGCTCCTCCGTGTGGTTTCACTCAAGCACTTTCTTCTGGAGCACCTGCTTTCTTCTGCCTAATAGGACTCGATTTTTAAGTCTTGGCTCAAAGGCCTTCCTGAATTCCTTGAGCTGAATGCCTCTCTTCTATGCTTCACTTACTGTAGCATAAAAATATGAACAATTCATGCATATGTGTCTTTTCATCTTAGTTCACCTGGGGAAAAAGATTGAGAGACCACATTATGGTGGTGATGGTGGTGGTGCTGGTGACAGGAAGGGCTTAGGCCGGGGAACCTGTCTGAGTGATAGAGTTAATGAGTGAGTATTTGGGATGTGAGTTCAGATGGAGGCTGTATTTCTATTTCTAATACCAGCATGGCATCTGGTAATGAACCTCAATAGATGCTTAATAATCTGAACTCCATGTGTGTGTCTCGCATATATCCAGCAACTTCTAGCATTTGGGAGGCTTAACATGAGATGGGAAAGAGAGATTTAACTGGCAGTTAAACCTCATTTCTGATGAAGCTGACAGAGACAAGGGAGGCACTGAAGGGGCAATTGGGGCTTGTGTGCCCAATTATTATCCGTGTCTTATTGTCTCAGACATATATTCCAGGAGTGGACAACCCCTGTTTTACATCTGTGTTAGTCTTTGCAGAAGAAAAAACAAATTAGTATATAGTGGGACTATTAGTCTTGTCACCTAATTGAAAAATATCTAATCATTTCATTCAAAATCCAGTGGGAATTTCTAGCTGGAAATGAGTGTGAAGAATATCCTATTTCAAAAAATTTTCATATATGAAGAATATATATGAGTTTGTAAGCAATGTTATGGATTCAATGAAATTTAGTGAAATCTAGTATGAATTGACTGCTTGTTCTGGGCCTAGAACTACTTGAGAGTTACAGAATAAGTTTATGATAATTTCTACATTTCAGAATTTTTAAAAATTTTGAATCAGTAATTTTAGATGTACATAATGATGACATTCATCAGAGGGAATTTATAGTTGTATATGATGAAATTTTTCCCCCATTTCCCTCCCCTCGCTTCAACCCCTCTTCCCATCCTTATTTACAAAAGTTTTGTTTCCATTTTTTTGCATTTCAGGATTTTACTGGGTACCTTAGGAGTATCTGAATTATCTTCTAGTATGACTCTAAACTGGTATTTTAATTTTTATTATTTTAATTTTGATTTTTTGAGGTACTTGGGTTTGAATCCAGGGCCCTACACATGCTAAGCAAGCACTCTACCAATCCTCAGCACTAAAGTGAGCTACATCCTCAGTGCTAAACTGGTATTTTCTAAAAATAAAACAAGTTCAAATATTTTGTTATATTTTATGAATATTAAAAATCGTCATGACATGATTATTATTTGAAACATGAATGAGACATATTCAGGGTCATGATCTCTATAAGCCTAGTATTTGCTTCTTAATTAAAATTTTCAGATGATAGGAAAATATTGAAAACAGAGCATTAATTTATAAATGATAAAAACAGTTGGCAACTCCCATCATATATGTCTTGTGGTTTTTGTTTAAAAAGAATCTATTTTGTATTGGATCAAGTTAGCTACTGTTTGGAATAAAAATCTGCATTACTTTCTCTCCCAAATTAAACTATATTAGGAATGTTCGCAAATACCTTGGTGCTTTTTTTCCTGTTTAATATGAGCTACATTGGTTTGGATAAATTATTTAATTTCCTTATATCAGAATTCTTTCATTGTAAAAGGAAACATTTCCTACTCTTCATTTCTTTTATTCCCTTACATTCATTTTAAGTTGTAGCCTGGGATGGTCTGAGGTTCTCCCTCTGGTCACATTCTTTCTTCACATTTGACTGTTTTCATGAGCATGCGTTGATATATCTGGAAAAGGGTTTTGCACACTACAGCAGTTAGTAAGTCCAGTTCTCTTATTTGTCATTTTAGTTATTGGAGGAGTTATATGCTAATGCTACTGTTTGAATAAAATACTTAGAAAAACACCTGCTACAGTGCAACTTTATTCTTGTCTGAAACATGCATAGACTGGGGAAGCTCCCTGCTTATCAAGAGGAATAAAATAAGAAGTTTTGATTTTTCTTTAGCCTAGCACTAGACAACTTTAAATCTTAAATTTGAATGACCATTGCACATGGGTTACATGAAATGCATCAACCCACAGTGTTTTTCCTGTTGCCATTCAATAGCTAACAACAGAAACCGGTAAGACAGAATGTTCTATAAAATTAGATATAAAGCTGGGGTTAAGTATACAAGTGAATGCCTCCTTTGGCTTACCCCCAGATTACTTTTAGGTCCTGGACCTCTGAACTGAAGGTAATTTTCAGGGCAGTTTAAATGTTTTCTTGGAAGTCAGTGGCCTTCTTTCTTCTGTGTCCTCCCTATCTTGTTGGCAAATGTCTCTGTGGTGAGCCAGTACAGCTTCCTGTTTAAATTGTATGAATGATTCAGTCAATCCAATACCTACCTCTTGATCCTATTGGAAAATAGAGAGTTGTGAATAATTCCATTTGAGCTGGGTATGGTGGCTCATGCCTGTAATTTCAGCACTCAGGAGGCTGAGACAGGAGGATCGTTGCGAGTTCAAGACCAGCCTGGGCTACGAAGTGGGCTCAAGACCAGCCTGAATGGCATATTAAGACCCTGTCTCAAAAAGACAAGGGCCAGGGATTTGTCCCAGCAGCCTAAGCGCCTGCCTGGCAAGCACTAGGTCATGAGTTCAATCCCCAGTGCTGCAAAAAAAAAAAAAAAAAAAAAAAAAAAAAAAATTCTGTTTGTTAGCTGACACATTTTTCATCTTCTAAACATATTTGGGTGATTTTATTGTTAACCTTGGCTGAAGGAGAGAAGCAGCTTTTTGAAGCTCCTCTTGTGATCACATGGGTCTGATGTGGAGCCTTAGTAGGGCAAAAGCAGGGCTTGACTGACCTAATGCCCACTTCTGCCTCTGTCCACCCTTGCCTACCTTTACATTGGAGAAGAATAAAACTAAATATTCTTTGTTTTAGCCTCCCCTGAAGCTAGATGGCTTCCGCTCTGGATGGCTAGATGGATGCTGGATAGTTTCTGGCAGAGTTGTGGCCAACGGTCTTAAATTGAATTATGCTGACGAGAGCTTGGAAAATGCCTTTAAATTCCAGGTCAAAGGGATCAGAAACTGCTGGCAATATTTTTTTCTCCTCCTTCTGATCTTGAACATGACTACAATGTCTAGATCTACAGCACTCATCTTGCAACTTTCAGACAAGTAACCAATCTAAAAATGATACAACAGAATTATAGAAGAAGCCTTGGTTTGTATTGTATCATGGAGTACCTGCATTATATAGGACTGCTTCCCCCTACATGTTATATATGAAAAACAAATCCTTATGGAGTTAATTGATGGCCACTGTGACATTCCTCCCTTCAAAGAAGGTAGTCCAGTTCATCTACTCTTAAATGTAGCCCAGCCTTAGTGACTTGCTTCAAAATTAGAATGCAGTAGAAGCGACAGTGCTTGGCTCCTCACCCAGGACATGAAGCATTACTGTTTCTGCCTTGTTCTCTTCTCTGACATATGCCTTGGGAGCCTTGAGCCAACATGATCAAAGTCATACGGAAGCTGCCAAGATGGAGAAAATAGGTGGCGACCACACACAGGTAGAGATGGCTGAGGAGCCCTTGCTGTACCAGCCTCCAGTTCTCTGCATCTCCCCCACCAGAAGTGCCAGACACGTGAATGTGCCAGTTTTCAGATGACTCCAGTCCTTGATCTTGCTTTTGCTGACACCGAGCGCAGCCAACAAGCTGCCCCAATCAAGCTACTGCAAAATTTAACTGAACAAAATTGCAGGTTCATGAGAAAAATAAATGTTATTTCAAACTGCTAAATTTTTGGATGGTTTGTTATATGACAATAGGAAACCTGATATATATATATATATTTGCCACTGTTGGTTGGATGCTTTGTAACTTGCTGCCAAAATCACCCATGTCCAGAACACGTAGCAGAGAAGATAAAAAGATATTGCTAGAATGGCCCATTGGAAACACAACATATGTGTGAAGTGTCCATTCTATACTTCTAGCCTGGTGGTGCTAATCAAATTAGCTGTAGTACTGATATCTCAGTTTCCCACTGAAGTTGATGTCTATTTAATCATATAAAGGCTTTATTTATAATAGGACACACCTAGCAGAAATGTAGAAAATGAGGAATTGAAATTCTGGACACCATATTTTCCTGCTCCTTTGTTATTTTGCTAACAACAAGGATACTATCTGTAGCTATCACCAGTAAAGTTTGTGACACCCCAACTTCATCAAACTTTCTTCAGTGTTTGAGGCTGTTTATTTAATGAAACCCTCCTAGCATTTGACAGCTTTGTTCTTTCATTGACATTTACAGCTTTTTAAATAGATGAATATTTAATGTCATGTTTGATAGGCCAGATTCTTTGAAGCAGAATACCATTAGTTGGTTCCTATTTTATAGAAGAATTGATGGTCACTCATTATTGCAAGAATTTATTTAAAGGTTTTCATATATGGTTTGAGTCATAAATTTATAAATCTAGCATTTAGAAATCCAGCAAGGTTGTTCTAGATTAATATTACTATACTCACATGGAAACTGTAACATAAATTAGAAATCTTTTATTCCAAAGTAATACAGCACTGTTTCTAGTGATAGAAATTCCTAAGGAGCTTTGCAACACTGTTTCTCCTCCCACTGCACTAAAATTTTAAACCTGAAGGCTCAGAATTGCCTGAACCTCGGTTGCACAAAAGCGAATTGCATTTTTGAGTATTTATTTACTCAATGTCCACATCCTTAAAGAGTTGGCAAATTTACAGTTGGTGGAGCAGCGCAAGTGCTGGTGAGATGGGGTGGGCTGAATGTGGAGGCTGGACTAGGGCACAGATGTCCTTGTATGGAGAAGTTACATAAGTGATATTGTATGCTAAAGCAGACTCTGGGGTTTGAAAATAACTGGGCAGGGAGTGTCAGCCTTCCTCGGATTTGCCTCCCTGATGTACTAGCCTTAAGGGTCAGGCCTATATTCCTGGTGGGTGGGCTGGGAATCCATTTAAGTGTACTAATTTCTAACAGCAACCCTGCATAATAGCTTACAGAGCCTGGGAATGTTTTCTTGTCTCCAGGGAGGAAGGTGCTGCATGCAAAAGCCGAGGCAGCATCTCACTGAGAAGCCGAAACAGGGCAGATGTCACTTGCCGAGCTTCGAATGAGGTTGTCTTCAGCATGATTTCCTTAAATGAGTAGGAAACAGTGAATCAACTGCTTTTCCACAGCAGCTCTAAAACAGATTAAAACAAGCACCAATTTCCCACCCTTTCCTTCCATCTAACCATTTTTGCAGGGAACTGAATGATGGGTACATGAGACAATGCCTTGTATTCATGCTTCTTGATACTTTTATTGTGGGATGGTGGGAGTGGAGATAAAATTTAACAAGTTTCTGAAAACAGCAAGTACATATGAGCTCCATCTGTATTGACCCTGAGTCCTGCACACTCTAATCTATCAAATGTCACTTGAGATCCTCACATCATTAGGGAGAGGCAGAGGCAAATATTTTTCTTCTTCGGGTGTCATATGCTCCGGATCTTACTTGGGGCTATCATCTGAGCGCAAATGCTTAGTTTCAGTCCCAGGCTCTTCAGCCAGTGTACTTTCCATGAGTTTCTCAGATGCCTCTACATTTCTGTACCTTATCCCACCTTGATATCAGCAGATCGAACCCATCAATTCTTTTTTTTGGTAATTTTTATTTTAAAGAGAATAAAACCAAGCAAATAATACAGAATAAAGCCAATCAAAACAAAACAATGTAAGTGATACAGAACTTCAAAGCAAGATAATAGGAAATTAACAATGGTTACCATAATGCCTCTTGTTGTCTTCAAAATAGCTGCCCTTAACTTCAGACATAGTAAAAATCAAACAAAACAGAACAGAATAGAACTAATAAAAACAAAATAACACAATAAAGGACTTGAAACCAAGATAATAGTAAATCCAAAATGACTACCATAATATATCTTGTTATCTTTGAACTAGCTGCCCATGCCATTGGATATAATAAAATCAAACAAGAGCCGGGCGTGGTGGCTCACGCCTGTAATCCTAGCACTTGGGAGGCTAAGACAGGCGGATCGTTGTGAGTTCGAGACCAGCCTGGGCTACAAAGTGAGCTCAAGGTCAGCCTGAATGGCATAGTGAAACCCTGTCTCAAAAACAGGGCTGGGGATCTAGCTCAGCGGTCTAAGCGCCTGCCCGGCAAGCGCAAGGTCATGAGTTCAATCCCCGGTGCTGCAAAAAATAAAAAAATAAAATAAAATAAAATCAAACAAGACAAAACAGAATAAAACCCAACCAAACAAAACAATGAGAATGATACAGG
>RJWT010005027.1:0-31917 GCA_004365215.1 Cuniculus paca
AAAGGGAACAAAAATGAGGCAGGGAATAATAAGAGATTTGCCTTTCACTTGCTGTGCCCTTCAGAAGGCACAGAAGAAGATTTAGGGACTGAGTGGAAGCGGGAGACAGAGTCAAAGAATGAGATTGAAGAGACATGAGGTAAGAGTCTAGAGACAGAGCTATCACCAGAGTCCTGGTCTCCTTGTGGTGACTGATATAGATAAAAGGACGAGGCTGACCCTGGTGGGCACTGGAAGATGGGGAGTTGGAGATGTCATGAGTCTTTTCAGGAACACAAGGAGCTCTGGGCTCTCACTCTGCTCATGTTAATGCAAAGGACTCCTCCAAAGCTCACAGAGGTGTCATTCTCATTTTATCATCTTCCTTTTTTGTTTGCAGGTCCCAACATTTTGTAGTGATGATGATGACATTGATTGTAAGCTGGAGGACCTAACCAAAAAATATTGTCTGGAATATAATTATGACTATGAAAATGGCTTTGCAATTGGTAATTGCATCATTTTGTGTCAATAGTTTGCAAGATTTGTCTACATAATAAAACAATTCCAGAAGAACTGGGCAAACTAGAAAATTTAAGTTTTATTTATTTATCAGATATTTTAGGATGGCTGTATGAATTGATCATTATAGATCTATTAAATTTTAGGACCAGGTAAATTATTTCAAAGTATTAGACAAAAGTCTTCAGGATAACAAAAATGAAATCACACTGGAATGTTAAAAGTCAAATAGTGGTATGATATCATAGAAGAGAATCATAACAGTTGTAAAGTACTAACAGTAATTTTTATCTACCATTCAATTGATGCTGCAATCAAACTAATAATTTAAAAGTTACACATAAATAATATTTACATTCCTCACCAAGAGAAGGTTAAGATTCAATTAATTAAGTTCAATATAAGTGAAATTTTCAGGTGTCCTCCATATAGACTTTGGACCTCTTTTATTAAAGCTCCCCCTTTTATGGATTTTTTTCTATGGTAGCTATGTAATACTTGTAAGGAAAATGTTTAAGAAGAATAACAAAAATATTGATCCCTATTCATTTTTAATAGCCAAAAGCATCAAAAAAGCCAAACAAACTTTGAAAGCAAGTTACTTACATGGAAAAGCTATATGAATATTATTTATTATTTAAAGTTTATAAATAAGCACCAGAACTATATTAATATCATTGATGTTTTATAATGAGTCAAATACTTTGCCAGATGGTTTGTATATACCGTATTGTCTCGTCTATGCCTTAGACAAACTTATGAAGTAAGACTCTTTATCTATTTATAAGTGAAGGAACTGAGGTTCAGAAAGATGATAGTGACTTGATTAAAATTATACAACCATACATCGTATGTCAAGAAGCCACAGTGTGAACTCTGGTAGTAAAATACAATGACACTAGCATATTAAGGGAATCCCACATACCCATGTCACCTCCAGTGACATATTATAAGTATTTAACCTGTATGCTGTCTTCAGAAACTACTCCACCTTTAAAATACGATGCAAATATCATGAATAATTTTCATAAAGGAAAACTGTGTGCATTAAGTTTATAAGATCAATATTTTTTAAATTGAAGCAAGCCCTAAAGTGAAGTAGGAATTGAGTAGAATTCTGTTCCACTCCCTTTTGTCTATAAATCTAGGAAAGTTCATTAATTAAATTTAATCAAAAATAGAATGATATAAATGCTTAGATACCTTCATAGATAGCTTCTTTTTGTGTAATTCACTGGTTTTCTAAATAGGAAGTGTCTGAAAATTGCAAAAGAAGGTTACAGACAAAATGCTGTATGTGGCCCATCATGCACAGTTTAGGAAACAGTCAAGTGCAATTCGACTGGCAGCTTAGCAGTTAGAAGCGAAATACTGATGAAGCTGCATCTGTGTGATCATTTGTTTCTGTGCCCCAACTGTCAGGACCAGGTGGCTGGGGCACAGCCAACAGGCTGGAGTATTCCTATGATGATTTCTTGGATGCTGTGCAAGAAACACCCACGGGCGTCAGCAAAGCCAGATCTTCGCGGATTAAAAGAAGTGTCCCGTTGTCTGACCACAAAATTAAGTTAATTTTTAATATCACAGGTAAGGCTAAGCTGTCTTTTTGAAAAAAAAAATCATGCTATGTGGAAATTTGGATTGGAAACCTATTTCTCAAATCTCTCATTAGTCATTATCAGTGGCAAATGACCCTGGAACTGAGAATTAGGGAAATCACAATCAAATAAGCTTCATCATCGTTTTGCTTTTTAATATCAGAGATGTATTTTATGGTCCTCACAGCAGCAAGCATTTTTATCTTAGCATGATGCGATGAGCATGTTTTTAAAATGCAAGAATTTGCAGCAATTTAATATGTTACAATGAAGACCCTCCTCTAAAAAGTAATGCACCTCAGCATCTGAAAGGATTAAAACAAATTATACTGTTCTTACTAGGATTCATGTACTAGTTGTTCAGTGAGTAGTGGTCAAATTTGTTCTGAATTAATTTTACCTGAAAGATTTTGAAGATAGCATTGTTTTTTTGTCAAAACTAACTACAGTGTCCTTTTCAAAACACCACATGTGTGTATTATGTTTTATTTTGTTTTGTTTTTATCTCAGCTAGTGTGCCATTACCCGATGAAAGAAATGATACCCTTGAATTGGAAAATCAGCAGCGACTCATTAAAACATTGGAAACTATTACAAATCGGCTGAAAAGAACCCTCAATACGGAGCCCATGTATTCTTTCCAGCTTGCCTCTGAAATGCTTGTAGCTGACAGCAATTCTTTGGAAACAGAAAAGGCTTTTCTCTTTTGTAGACCCGGCTCTGTCCTGAGAGGCCGCATGTGTGGTAAGACTTTCTCCCGTGCTCACAAATACTTAACGCCTTTTGGCCTAAATTAGATGGGTAGAACCATTTTACAACTATGGACAAAGGAAGGTTAAAATAGAACAGACAGTTCGCTAGTTTTGTATGGTTGTTATTATTACTATACTATATTTAATATAGTATATAGTCTTCAGAAACTAAGGAACCAGTCTTGGTCAGGACAATAAACTATTTTACCTAGGATTCGAATGTTAGTTTTACTTTTAGATCTTGAAGGCTCAGAGTTTTCAACAGCACCTCCAATAGCAGCAGCTAACATTTTCTGACTACTTCTAAATGTCAGGCAAGCATCTCTCATGTTTAATCCTGTTCTGCAACTCTGATAAGCCATGGTTATTAAGCCCATACTACTGATGAGAAAACTGAACCCAAAAAGCTAACAACTTACTCCGTAAAGCTAAAAGTGGTGCAGCTGGATTCCCACCCAGGCAACAAATTCCAAAGACTTAATTATATTTTTAATTGAGATAAAATTCACATAACATAAAATTAACCATTTTAAAGTTCAGTTCAGTGGCATTGCATACACGCACAGTGTTGTGCAGCCATCACCCCCATCTAGTTTCTAAACATTTTCGTTGTCCCAAAAGGACACCCTCAACCTGTTACATGGTCACAGCCCCACTCGCCCTTTCCCTACCCCTTAACTTTTAGTCCCTAATCTAGACTGCCACTATCTGGACCAATACTAACCTATTTACAAAGAAATCATCATTTATAGTTGGCGGAATCTTCTCTGATATGTCTCCATTTAGCTGAACCAAACGATAGGAGTCTTGGTTAATCTCTCCATAGATATGGCTTTTGGGTATCATTCAGAAAATCTTCTTTAGCAGTTCTTACCACCATTCTGAGAGCTTATTGGCTTTTCCATAACATCACAAAGTCAGCCCAACACAAACACATTAAAAGTGTAATTCCAAGCCACTTCGTGAAAAAGATCAGGAATGGCCTTAGTTGATATGTCACCTTCAGACTATTTGTGTCGGAATCACCTAAAATGTTTATGAACCCCATCTTGACTTGGGCACAACTCAAAACTAATCACTTGACACTTTGGAAGAGATTGGGATATGCATTTTTAGTAAGTACTCAGGCAATAATTACACACTTTACATCCTAAAATCACCTTGGTACTATTTTCAAGTGCCCCTCTGTAAGAGCTTTGATAATGAGTTTCTTCTTCAGTGAGTTTAACTTGGGCCTTAAAATTTCTGAGCCCCTCCAAACTTATCAAATAGTAGATCAAATCTCCAAAAGGTTTTAAAAATAGTCCTTACGTCTAAGGATGCCTCGGATTTGCCTTCAGAAGCAATAACTTATGCAATTGGAAACAAGACTCCACTTAACACATCTGTTTTTGTCTCACCACATTTGCCTAGTTTTGTTTCTACAAATGATACTGTGATGGTGAACACTTTTATAAGGGAAAACATTCAGAGGAATAATGGAGAAAATGTTTTTTTAACATCTCAAAGACTCAAATTAAATATTCATTGGTTTATGCCTTTCTTCTGGCAGCTTTCTCTTTGTTGACTGTATATTTCCCATAATGATCTGGTTTATTAGAGCTTCTACCCCTATTTTAAAGACTCACTACATAGATCCTAAGCTTGGTCAATAAAAATTTGTGTCTTTTTTTTAAAAGTCTATTTTTGGTTTTTGGAAGTATTTTTTTCTTTTGAAGTTTTACCTCGGAAGTAAACCTCCGGTAACAGAATTAAACCCTTGAAGTGTGCTCTGCTACTTTTAAATCTTAGGGGAAAAAAGAACCCTAGGGTGTTCCATGGTTGTGATGCTTTATTCAGTGTTTCCTGTTTGTTTCTCCACAGTCAATTGTCCTTTGGGAACCTATTATTCTCTGGAGCATTCTGTCTGTGAAAGCTGCCACCTGGGATCTTATCAAGATGAAGAAGGGCAATTGGAGTGCAAACTTTGTCCGGCTGGGACTTACACAGAATATCTCCATTCAAGAAGTATCTCAGAATGTAAAGGTAGAAGTGTGATGGACATGTTGAGAAGTAGAACCCTGGATTTTGTGTCCACTTGCAGGGGAGGACAGATTTCTTTTTCTTCAGCCATCCCTTGGTTTATGGCTGAGGCTCCTGCAATAAAAGACAGATTAGCAAGAGAGTAGCATATAAATTTATTTAACATAAGACATATGTGGCAGACAAGGCTTCAGTAGTGAAGTTCCAAAAAAAACAAGTAAACTTGTACATGTTTGTGCTAGGTTTGATGAAGTGGATAGTTGTGGGGAACAATGACTGGACGAAGGGATATGGCCCAATGGCAATAAATGAGGGATATTTAGCAAGGCCTGTTTGCTCAGATTCTTCTCTGCATTGCTTTCCCATCAAAGCCAAGGGTATTTCTCTAAAGGTAATGAATAAGGTGAGCATCTCTCACATGAGGGTCTTATGTCCTGCTTCAGGAAAAAAAGGCAAGAAAAGGTCACAGAGACCTTCCTGCTTCTGCAGTTTCCTCAAATTACTTCTGCTTAAAATATCCAGTATATCAAGGTACCATCTTTTGTGGTTGGGTGTATTTCAGAAATTTAAATAGCAAATAGCATGAAATGCAAGCACAACTGAAGCAATTTAATTTATTTATCCTTTTTAATTAGAAAATATTGCCTGAATGTTTCTCCCATTAAAAAACCATTTATCTCTTTTGCTTTTGAAAATACTCAATTTCTCTATGTCAAACTCCAATCCACATTCATAACTTAGCCTGATTTGTTTTCTCACAATAATTATTAGAAAAGTCTTTCATGTTACTTAGCAAACATTAGCTTGCTTTTTGTTATTGTACTATTTCATATAATGAGATCAAAATTGCTATAGGCATACACATATACACTACAAAAATGTGCATTATTTTCAAAATATTTTTATTGTTCTCAAAGAGAATTCCTGATGGAGATGTTTCCTTTTTTTTATTTTGAAGAGAATAAAACCAAATGAAATGAGAAATAAAACAGAATAGAGTCAATCAAAACAAAACAATGAACATGGTACATGACTTCAAAACAAGATAAAAGGCAATCAACAACGGTTACCATAATGCCTCTTTTTATCATCAAACTAATTACCCATACCATCAAGCATAATAAAATCAAACAAAACAGAACGGAATAAAACCAATAAAAACAAAACAATGAAAGCAATACAGGACTTCAAAACAAGATAATAGTAAAACAACAGTGGCTACCATAATGCCTCTTGTTATTTTCAAAGTAGTTGCCTCTACCATCAGACATAATACAATCAAACATAACAGAGTAGAATAAAATCACTCAAAATAGAACAATGAAAGCAATATAGGAAATCAACAATGGCTATCATAATATATTTTGTTATCTTTGAAATAGCTGTCCATGCCATCAAATATAATAAAATTAGACAAACTGAAACAAAATAAAAATGATCTAAGCAGCACAATGAAAACCATATGGGTTTCAAATCATGATGATAGATTAACAGTGGCCACTGCCTTCTCTTTTTAGACAGTTCCTCCCCTTTCACTTTCACAATATGTATCATGCATTGTGGATCCCATTGACTTCTTTAGTTTTTCTTGTAGAAGGGAGACAACATGATATTCACCCATGTGACTGAACCATTTCATCCATGAGCATGATCTCGAGTTGTATCCATTTACCTACAAGAGCCTTGAGGTTATCTTCCTTTATATGGGAGTAGCTTTCCATTGTATAAAAATGCCATGTCTTTCTTATCTGTTCTGCAGTTGATGGGCAAGCTACCCCTACTTTTTTTTTTCCTGGCTCCCTGTCACATAGGGCATTGTTCTCACTCCTTTGACTTTCAGTCTATGGATTTTCTTTCTAGTTAAATGTGTTTCTTGTATAAAGCACACTGATGGATCCTGTCTCCTGATCCACTGTGCCTGTGTTTCTCTTTATTGGTGAATTGAGGCCATCTACATTAATGTTTATGGCCAACATGCACTGCCTTGTCTCTGCCATGCTATTTTCCTGCCATTAGCTCCCTACTTTTCCCCTCCATTCAGTTGCCTCCCCACTTGATGATCCCCCTCTGCCTCTGTTTCTGGGACTGTGGTCATTTTTATCTCTCTCTAGAATATCCTTTAGTATTCTTTGCAGGGTTGGTTTGGTGGTCATGAATTCCTTAAGTTGTTCTTTGTCATGGAAGTATCTTGTTTCTCCATTAATTTTGAAAGCTAGTTTTGCAGGGTACATCAATCTGGGTTGGAAGTTATTTTCTTTCAGGGCTTCTAATACTTCACTCTGGCCTCTTCTTGACTTGATGGTTTGTGTTGAGAAATCTGTCATGATTCTGATGGGTTTTCCTTTATAGGTGGTCTGTTTCTTTTCTCGAACAGCTTTTAATATTCTGTTCTAGAGTTCAATTTCTGGAATCTTGATTATTGTATGTCTGGGTGTAGATTCATTTTGGTTATGGCTAGCTGGAGTTCTATATGCCTCACTTATCTGAATGTCACTTCCTTTTCCCACAGTTGGGAAGTTTTCTGATATTAGTTCTGTAAATAGACTTCTAATGTCATTTATGTTGATCCCTGCTTTTTCACTCACACCTTTTATTCTTAAGTTATGTTTCTTTGAGTTGTCTTGCAGCCATTAAATTGTTACTTTATGGTTCCTTGTTATTTTTAAGAGATCTTTCTTCTCATAATCACAAGCTGCAAACCTATCTTCAAGGTTTCAAAGTCTATCTTCAGTTTCTTTCAAGCAGTTTTGCCAGCTTTCAATGGAGTTTTTCCTGGATATCTCTTTGAATCTGTTTCATACATTCTAAATCTTTTTTATATTGTTCATTCAAGGTTTTCCTCACTTTCCTATGCTCCATTTTTTTTTATCTATGTCTTCTTTAGCGGTTGTTAGCAATTCTTTTATTATATTTTTCATTTCTTGTTTCACCTGAGATAGTATTTCTGTTAATTTCTTTTGTAGCCTCATGAAGTTGTCTCTTTACTTCAGTTGCCATCAGTTCAGAAATTTCAAGATTTGCTCTGCTTGGGTTGGAGGCCAGAGACTGCCTGTTGCTTCTTCATCTTGACATATTCCTGGGTTCTTCCAGACAAGTGGGTAGTGGGGTCCCAGGCACTTCCCACATTGGCTACAATTTCTCTGAAGCAAGACCATTTGTTTCTTCTGGCCAGTGCTAGCTACAGGTGATGGTGGCCATTGAGTGCACTGGTGCAGGTCTGTCTGTTGCTTTGTCCAGCTTGTGCTGGCTCCCCTATGGCTGGTGGAGTTTGCACGGGGGCGGGACCAGCAGCAGTCTCCAGATTGAGCTGGCTACTGGCGGGTAACCTCCACTAAGTCTGCTGGAATTCCTGGGGGATAGGGCTCAATCCAGGCAATTTCTGCAGGTCTGCACCCAGTTAGGAGCTGCTGGAGGAAGTCCTCAGAAGTTCTGGTTCTGGGTTTATCCCACCCAACTCCAAAATGGCTCCCAGTCTCTCTCTCCTGCAGGAGGACTGAGTCCTCTGCACTCACCACCAGCCAGTGCAGTCCTCTGCATCTGCCACTGCCCTCCACTGCCACAGATGCAGAGGCCTCTGGGGTCACCAGCCATCTCAGTCAATGTGACCATGAGTCCCCTGGTTCCAACAGCTCCTCTCATGCAGTGAGTCCGGCTCCAGGCAAAGGCGCCACCAGCTACTGCCTTCTTCATTTAACTTTTTCTTTTTATTCTCTCTGTGGGCTTCAATGCACACTTTAGATTCTTCCTGGGTCCAGAGGAGCCACTTCCTTCCTTCTTGTAATCCCCACGATGCTATATTCCAGCATCTGGACTGTGTCTCTCAGAGAGACTGTTTACTTTGCTTCTTACTGCTCCTCCATCTTCCTGGAAATCTCAACATTTTCTTTCTTTTAAATAAGGTTCCAGAAGATATGCCCAACCTAAGGAATTTTAAAATTGTGACACTTTACTATTGTTGCAAGTGCAAGTGTGGACATTTAGGTGGTTAGAAATACATAAAAATTGTCAGCAGTGCTGAAAAGCAGAGATATTTGGAGAACAAAGTCTGCAGGAAAGGCTAGAAGTCAGGGCATCTGTCCTAGATCTCTCTATTATGTACTGTTGTTATGAATTTAACCTCTTTGCCTCTAGGGCAATGACTACCTTTAATTTCAACTCTCTTCCAGCTCTCAAATGAAAGTGTCTCTGGGGAGGAGGAGGCAACAGAACCAGTTTTCATATAGAGCCACAAAGGTGCCACAACCTCTCAAGCTGGGATTTTGTCACTCAAGAGAACAATATATGAGTTGAGAATTTCTCTATGGGCAAATTCTCCAGGGCACAACTTTATTTTGTGCCTGTTTGTTCTTATGATAGTGCCTCCCAGTGATGTACATTTCTAACTTCATTCTACACCAATTTATTGAACACACTGTACAGTACAAACAGAAGTAACTGGAAATAGGTCTAAAATTTAGTATACAGAAGTGTAGGGACTATACAGTGTATATGCTAGGTTAACAGGGAGAACAGTACTTCACATGTCTCACTCTGTCCTATACTGAAATGTAGAAAATCCCACCCTGCACAGAGCTAATTGTGCACAGCTTAATGTTGCTATGAATCATGTTACATTTTTCTTGTAGCTCAATGTAAACAAGGCACCTATTCATCCAATGGACTTGAGACTTGTGAATCATGTCCACTGGGCACTTACCAGCCAGAATTTGGTTCCCGGAGCTGCCTCTTGTGTCCAGAACCCACTTCCACTGTGAAGAGAGGAGCCGTGGACATTTCTGCTTGTGGAGGTTAGCAAAGCTTTGGACACTGATGTTCCTTTAAACCTGTTATGCTTTGTGCATGAAGGAGTGGAATATTTGTAGAGAAACTGCATGTCTATTGGATGTAAAGCTATAAATAACTTTCCAGAGAGTTCATTTTTCTTCATCTAGTCAATACTTGAGTATAAAAACTGGCTAATGCTATTAGGAACACAAAAGAAGTATAAGACTTGGTGCCAGATCTCAAGCAATAATAAACATGTGGTTTCAGGGCTTGGTAGAAATATATATGAGCTAGTAGCTTAGTTTCTTCATTAATGAAATGATCTCTTGTCTAGTGTTTCTTGGAATTCTAAATATAAATTCTTCTGTGAATTCTCACATTTCATTCCCTACAATGTGAAGATTTCCATGAGTAGTTACTCACTGTCTGCATGAGTCATCTTCACATTAATATAAGTATTTTTAAAATCCTTAAACCCAACCTCCACTCCCCAAAACTCTGATTGAAATTGTCTGCACTAGAAACTGGGCATTGGTTTTCTTTTTAAATTCCCCCAGATGACTAAAGTGACACGAAAAATTGAGAGCCACTGATTTAGGTTCTCAACTGTGAGCACAGAAGCCTGGCAGAATACAGATCACTGGGTCTCATCTTCAGAATTTTTGAGTCTGCATGTCTGGAAGGAATCTGACAATTTGCATTTCTAATTAGTTTTCAGAAAATACTGATTCTGCTGGTCCAGAAACCACAACTTGAGAACCACCAGTATAAGTAGAAATGGAAAGATTAGCATTCCAATTTTTAAAAATTTCTAACATCCCTACTGAGTAGTATATTATCCAACCAAAAATTCATGAAGATGTAAACAAAAATAGAAGGTGAAAATTTAGAATGACAACCAAACCAGCATGGACAGTCAAGGTCTATCTGCTATCAGAAACTCCAAAAGTTTGCAACTATTATACAAAATCAGTAGAGCTGAATTAAAAGTAAAAAATGTTGGCCTACCTCTGGGGCATCACTGAGGATACAACAATCATGACAAAAGGATGATTTAAAAAAACCTCAATATTCTTTATACTCATTTAAAAACCTACAGTTTTTGGCCTCTCAAAGATGAAATTTCTGTTGCCTTATTGAATGAGTGAAATTTTTAAGAACCGTCCTGCTGGTTCCCCATTTCTCTCAGCTACACAGAGACACACACCTCTTACTCCCTTACTCCATGTAGCCACACATGCAACCACATCAATGAAAGACAGAATCTCAGAAAACAGCTGCATGGCCAGTGTGTATGGTGGTTGGAAGTGGAGTGTCCAGCATTGCATCTTGGGAGATGTAGTCTTTACAGGTGTCATGGGTAGAAACAAAAACATACATTGCATTACAGGCTTTTAGAACCCCATCTGATTAAACTATCTCAGTCTAGTTGGATTATGGTAGGTAAATGTCTGAGACCTTAAAAACCAGGTGAGTAGTGTTCATTGGCCTAAAGTTTCACTGAAGAGTTAAAAAAATATTTTTTGCTAGGATCTCATTGACACTCATAAGTCATGCTCATTGTGTAAAAGTAGCCTTAGATTTTTTTAATTTAAATTCAAACAAGGCTTCACGTGATGGTTGAAACAAATCTGCTAGAGACTCTTATTTTGTCAATATACAAACTAATTTTGGAAGAAAATCCATAGTAAAAAAATTCTGTTTGTTCCTACTCTCATTTCCTCTGACCACAAAAGAAACCAGGATTTTTAAAGAGAAACAAGGTCATATTTGACATTTTTTCTTTTAGCTTTCTAAATGAGCCTTGAGGATTGTCTAACACCAAATTTATGATTAAGCAGTTCTAATTCCCAGAAAGTCTCTAAAATTCTGGTAACTGGTCCATTTCTCCTAATATTCTTAGGAATAGCAAACCTCAAACTCTCTCCTGCAGTGTTGAATAAACACTATTTACTTTAAATTGAAATATGGAGGAGTTCTAAAATGATCCTTGTGTAGTTGGCCGCAACCCGCTCCTTTTTCTTTTTTTCCTTCTTTCCATTTTTTTTTCTCTCTTTTTTTTTTTTTTAGTACTGGAGACTGAATCCAAGGCCTTATACATGCTAGGCAATTGCTTGACCACTGAGCTGCATCCCCAGCTCTTTCCTTTTTCTTTTAGTGTTAATTTACTTTATGTAACCCACGGAGTGGGAAAAAACTTTAGCCAATTGACGTTTAGACAAAAGGCTTTTATCTAGAACATATAAAGAATTGAAAAAAAGACTCCCCAAATTCAAAGACCCAATCCATGAATATGCACTTCTTAGATGAAGAAATAATGTACTTTTATGACTATGTTGTACAGTTTATCTTACTTTTGTTATCATTTTTGCATTTCTTTGGCATATGGAATATAAAATATTATTAATCAGCACAGCAATTATAATGCAACTATATTACTATGTTAAAATAAAAATTTCTCTATACAGTACATTTTACTTTTCCTCACTTCTTAAGTCATTAAATATTCTTTGGTTTATGACTACAAATACAAAGGACTGAAATTTTTCATTTTTTGAAAATGATTTTGAAAAATAAATCTCATAGATGACTTATTGCCATGGTTAACTTACCCCACAGGAGAAGGAAAGGTTATTTTTGAACCAGAATAACACCACCTCTTACTCTACTCCTCCAGAGTAAAGTTAAAAGAAGACAGGATGAGTGATTGACCTTGGATTTTGTCTTTGGAAATCTACTCATTTGTTTATTTTATATACATTTTAGATAGATTGCATATTTTGATACTCATAGTGAAATGGTCACTACAGTGAGATAAATTAATACAGCCTATTATTTTATTTATTATTCACTCTTTGGTGTGGTAAAAGTACCTGAATGTTTGATTTTGAATGAAATTGGTTCCCTCTTTTCTCATGACTTTAACTCATTAGAAACTATAAATTCCATGTGTGTGTTTAGTACTGTATTATGTACTTGATACTGTTGCATATATTTGTGTATTTATATATACTTAAATAGGTATAATATGTATACTGCATGTGTGAACACAGATGTTTCTTTGTTTACAATCAAATTTCATTTGAATAAGTCTGTGGTAAATTGAAAAAGTGTTGTAAGTGGAAAATATACTTACTACCCCTACCTTATGAGTATAAGCTTATGGACATGTACGCTGTGGACTCAAGTAGTGTTTACTCTTGTGATCATGTGGTCAAGCAGGAGGAGCCAGAGACTGCTGCCGCCCAGCTAGCTTCACAAGAGTCTGGTACTCCATATGGCTGGCTCAGGCAAAGATCAAAATTCCATATTACACATATGGTTTGTACTGAATGCATATTACTTTTGCATCACTGAAACCCGAAACAACGTAAGACATGGACTGTCTGTAGTGTATTAATGCCAATTGACCATTTCTTGAAAGTATATTTCTCTGCCGACAACTTCTGTCATTGGAATGTAATTTAAACTAGTTTTCACATGCAAACAGATCTTATTTACATTTCCTATGCCAAAAAGTAAAATAGAGACGTTGCAATAATGTCTTAGCTATTTTGAGAGGTCAACAGAGTTATTTTTAATCTAAATATTTTATCGCTATTATTTATTTATATAATTTTCAGCATTTTGTAAATTTATTGGGGCATACACTTTTCTTTTTGACGATTAAGAATGTGCTAAAAAATGAGTAAAAATAGTTTCATTCATTATAGCATTTTGAGGTTTACTAATGGAATTTATCTTTTTAGTGTTTCATAAACACTTATATTCTCTCAAATACAAGTTTTATACCTTCATAAAATAAAACAGAAGTTTTTATATATTTATTTTATACCTTTTTATACTTTCCATTAACTAATTTAAATAGCTGTTTGGAAGGTTTTTTTTTTTTTCCAAATAGGCAATTATTTTTGGAAATTTAAGATTTATAAACCCCACTTCAAACTCAGCAGGTTTACAATTATATTTGTACAAATAGTAAAGCCCTATATACAACTCTGATTTCTATCAAAGTGTATATTAATTTGTTCTTAAACAGAGATACAGCTTAAAATTATTTCATGCATCCAATAAATGTAACCACAAGAAATATTTTTTCTTAATTGGCATTTGTATCTATATTGTCTTTTATCACTTATTTCAATCCCTGATCTTTTGTAAATAGGATGTGCAAATTTTCTTCTGCAAAAGATTTGGCTGGCTTTTCTTTAAGAACTTTGATCCCCCTCTTGAAATCATCAAATGCTCTCTTGTTTGGTAATACATATGAATAAGAGATATTACCGCTTGGTATATCCTAGTCCCCTGAACTGTAAGCGCACCTCTAAATTCAACTATATTGCTAATTATTTCTGCTAAACTAATTTTTCTTATCAGAATCCAAAACACAAATGATAAGTATGTTGAGATCCTAAGTAACTACTTTTTTGTGTCCTATCTTCCATGCTTACATTTGTATAGATGCATATAAATAGTTCCAGTAGTTTTCTCAGTTTATAGTGGCTTTATGGCTCACCCAAATGATACCAAGAAAAGGATACATTCTACCCAAATTTATCTTTGGGTCATAGCCTAAAACCTCATCTGAAGGATTAAGTGATGAATAGTTCTCCCCCACACCCCCTTTGCCTAATGCAACCAAAATTTATTGGAAAATTTCCAACTTTGCACTGTGTAAGTCTATTTTTGTTGGATTACTACTGTATCAATTATTGGTGAAAAATTCAGATTTGATTAAATGACAATATTTAATTGATTTTTTAATAAAAAGTACATCTAACATGAAATGACTTTCCAAGGTTAAAATTTTTTTAAAAAATTGCCAGACATGTGAACTCAAAAAGCAAGAAAAATACTGGGGAGCAAAATGAAAAAGTTAAATTCAAAGCAAATAGCATCCAATGAGGAAGATAAGGAAGAAAATTATTTGGATTACAGAATTCACAAGAAATGTAAACTATTCACAATAAACATTTATCATCAAGAAACAGCTTTAAAATACACAAAATAAAATGTATGTCTCACAGGAAAAAAAATTGCAGAAAAATCTATTATCTTACATTAATTCAATATTAAATAGAAAGGAAGATAATTACTTGTTTAATAAAAATAATTTAAAAATTAACATACAAAGTGGCAAAAATATTTACTCTAAGTATGTCAAAGAATTCATGTACTTAATATATCAAATAACTGTAAAATACCCCAATAAATAATAGACAATCATGCAGAAAAGATAAAGATAAACATGCGCAATAAGTATAAAGAGTGCCTTCATTTATAGCAAAATGCAAGATAAAACAATTCCATTTCACCTTCGAATTGAAAAGAAAATTTAAATTATTACCAGTGCTAACACGGATCCAATAAGAAAAGCAATTTCTTATATTACTGATGAAAGTTCTGTACTTTGCAATTATTTCTTTTAAAAGATTTGGTGCTATAGATCAATGGCTTTATTTTTTTCATATTTTTAGATCCAACTATTTAACTATGCAAATTTATCTACACAAATTCAACTGTTATCCCAAGGAAATAATCAGTACTATATACAAAGATTTAGGTAGAATTTTTCATTTCAACATTAATGATTAAAGCAACAAGTGGAAACAATCTAAATATCCAATAGTGGAAGACATGTTAGATCAATTATGATCTGTCAGAGAGATGGAATATTTCTTTTTCATTTATTAAAATCATGTTATGTAGTGATCTATGGAGTAATTTGGAAAATGTTTATAATATAATGTTAAGTAAAAAAGTCAGAATACATTATAATATGACCAATTCTAATCTTTGTTGGGTGAATGTGTGTTGCTGAAGATGAGAAACCCAAAATATTTACCTGAATGATCAGATGGTATGAGTATTAAGTATGTGGAAGAGATTATATTAGTATTTCAGAAGCTTTCTTGCAACCAAGATTAAGGCATTTCTTTTTAGTGTAGAGTGTGTTGCTTTTTATGCAATAATGATTTGTTTTTACCTTTGCAGTACCTTGTCCTGTAGGAGAATTCTCTCGTTCTGGGTTGATGCCTTGTTACCCATGTCCTCAAGACTATTACCAACCTAACCCAGGGAAGTCTTTCTGCCTATCTTGTCCTTTTTATGGAACTACAACTATCACTGGTGCCAGATCTATCACAGATTGTTCAAGTAGGTTGATACACTTCATTTCTTATATATCTCACGGCGAGGCTTATTTTTGCTTATCTCTGTGGTCATTTCACTTCTGAATATCACTATTAGTGTATTTGGGTGTTGAAGTGCTTTTTAAAGATCTTTTTGATGACAGTGGCTCAAGAATCATTTTGGGAATGAACTTGGTAACTTCCGAGTTTCTTTTTAAGAGTCTAGAATTTAATGACATAAGACATCCATCCCTATACACTCCTGTTTAATGTTACTAAAACTAGATATACTTGGCTTTCCTCACTCCGACCACCAAGATCTTAACTAGAGTACTCAAGAGTCTATTATTGGCAGTATCTACCACACACTGACGTGCTCTTCTAAAATATTTTTATTAATTTTACTAGGTTTTAGTTCAACTTTCTCAGCAGCAGAGGAAAGTATAGTGCCCCTTGCCTCTCCTGGACATATCCAAGCGAAGTATGAAGTTAGCAGCCAGGCAAGTCCATTTTCTTCATATGAAATGTTGTGTGGTGAAATGCTTAGAAATAATTTGTCTGTCACAGAGAGGGAAACTACAGAGTTTGAAATGTTAATCAGACATATGAATCCTATAAATGCCTATTTGTATTTACTCATGACTTCTCATAAGAATGTTCAAAAAATGCAACAGTAGATGCTTCAAGTACCAACAAATAGGAGGTCTTTTTCCCCCAGAAATCTCTGCACCAGAATTTATAAATATAGGAGCCTTTGATTCACTAATAATTAATATCACACACATAATGCATCATTTGAAAAAGAGTATTTGGCTTAGCCAATGGCTTTTTCTGAATGATAGGAGAAACATTTTTTCCAAATGATAAGAAGAATTACTTGACTTTCATGAAAATCATTTACATATTTTTGCCAGCAAAAAAAAAAATCATTTCTTGGAATAAGATGTGAGTTTTAAAAAATTAAAAATCTGTCATGAGCATAACTAAACAAATTGTTTTCCATTTTTAAAACAGAGTAGTTGGGGCTGGGGATTTAGCTTGGTGTAAGTGCCTGTCTGGCAAGCACGAGGTTGTGAGTTCGATCCCTGGTACCAAACAAAAAAAAAACCCAGAGTAGTTGTTAAGTCTTATTATTTGGGTAGATTCTGTCATTACTCTGAATTCACTTTGCTTAATGTGGTGGTTTCCTTTGCTTTTAGTAGTTTTAGGGATGACAAGGTTTTATTTATTATTCCAGATTCCTAAAAACTAGTCCTAGAGTTTTATAAGTCATATTTAAAGCTTAGCCTGCTGGAACCAGAAATTTGTTGGTACCCCTAAAGCAGAGGCTCTCAAACTTCAGGCATAATAGAATCCACCTGCCAATTTTAAAAAAATAATAATGATAGACTCTACTCCTGTAGATTCTGATTTGACTGGCCTGAGTTGGAGCTCTGTCCTTTGTATATTTTTAAATCATTTCAACTGGATTCTAACAAGAAGCCAGAATTTAGGGACACTACTTGGGTTCACCAGATATATACTGTTTGTGTCGATGTATGTCAGGCAGTGGTCCAAGTAGCTTGAGTGAACTCACCTGGAAGCAGGAGCCAGCTGTCTAGAGCAGCCACCTCTGACTCTCTAGACAGGACTGTTTGGAAGTAAATGAATGTTTTGTCTCTCATACATGTCTTCTCTGCCTCGGGTAGGTTTTCCATGAATGTTTCTTAAACCCTTGCCACAACAATGGGACCTGCCAACAAATTGGGCGTGGTTATGTGTGCCTCTGTCCACCTGGATATACAGGTAATGTAGAGGAATGTAAATTTTAATATTTTATGTGAAATCATTGTGTCTTGCTGAATAGAATTTAGGAATATTAAAAGTGTATCATCTGAGATACATCAGACTACATCAATGCAAACATGTTTAGTTTAACAAAGTATTCATACTTCAGAGATGCGTTTTTGTTGCATATTTTGGAGGAAGAATAAGCAGCCTTCTGTATGAAAAATTCGCATCATAACTCACAATATAAATTGGAGTACCGTTCTGGGAACCATATCCAAAGTTTTGTTCTAACACAAATTAAATATGTGGCAATGTAGAACAGATTGTCCAGTGTAAACATTTTTAAACAAACTGCTAGTTTCTCTCATTTGTGACTGTGATTTGTGGCTTTGTTTCTTTCCGGAAACCGTGCTCAGAAAAGCACTATGGTTTTGAACTTGATTATGTAAAAATTATTTTTCTCACATTCCTGATGAGTCCAGAAACATAATTTTAAGAAGAATGAGCTGTACCTTTAAAATGCCAATTAATTTAAAATAATTCAACATAACTCAATTTTCTTTTAAACGATTTTTTGTATTTTTTAAATTTCATGCAACCAACTTGGAAGATTTTAATGAGAAAAGCAGTATTAAGGAAAAATTCATTGTGAAATAAGCAGAAGGAAAGTTGGAGAACAAAATATAGCCAAGGGCTAGCAAGAATGCTGACATTCTATTTATTTTGACTCTGCGTGTGAGTGTGTGTGTGTAAGAATTTTATAAAAATTGTTGTCTTGACATTATGTGATAAATAATTGATCTTATCTGAAAATTCTATAAATGAGTGGTGACAAAGGTCATAATATATGATAGTGGCTTGTTAAAGCACAGGTCACTGGACCTCAGAGATTCTGGCAGTGCCAAAATTTCTGTTTCAGTAGTCTGGGGTACAGCTTGATAATTTACATTTCTGTTACATTTTCAGGTGCTACTGATTCTAGGGGTCCAGGAATCACATTTTTGAGTTTCCTACATAATATCTTATAGAAGAACCTGGGTTTCCAGCAGTGATAGCCAGTAGAAAGTTGGTGTACATCCTATGGAAAGATGGAGCCTGCTCCAGGTCACCTGGCTTGTGAGCTGAGATCGGGCAGGATTTAGCCCATCTTCTCTCCTCAGCCAGGTGACCTTGGCAGCAAGTGTATATGACTTCATATTTTTTACTTTGGAATTAGCATTCAAGAGGTGATAAAACTATTTATTATATGGTGAATGTTTAAATTTTTTTAAACTGCTACAGTAAAAGACACATTTCCATTAATATCTGTCTTGATTACCTTTCTCTCGTTGCCAGAACAAAATACCTGACACCCAAAATGAAGGAAGGAAAGGTTTATTTAGCTCACTGTTTGTAGAGGTTTCAGTCCATAATCAGTTGACTCCAAGGCAGAGTGGCATGGCACTGGGGCAACACTTCAAGGCAGCTATCAGAAAAAGTAGCCAGAACAAAAGGGAGAAGAGTAAGCCTCTTTTTCTCCCTTGTATTGTACACAGGCCACTCCCTCTCCAGGGTGGGTGTAGTACTCACAAAATCTCCTTGCCCTCCTCTTGCACCCCTGAGGATATTTACCAAGTAAGGATCCTGCCTCACTACTGAGATTCTTAGTTAAATTTCTAAATTTCTCAAGTTGACACAATGTGTCCACCATAACAACACCCTTCAAACATGTTTCTTCTCTCTGAACACACTTATCCCCTCATTCTTGCCACTTTCTGAAACAGGTCTACAAGTATTCTTTCATGAAGGTCTTTAGAAGGTGTGACTAAAAAGAAAAAATACAGTAAATGCTGCTACCATGTGCCATCCCACAGAAAGACAGATTCATCAAAACACTATGGTGTGAAATCATACATCTTATTCAACAGATGTGACACCATGTAACTTCTGACCATTTCCCCAAGGTCACAAAAACTGAAAGATAAACGTTTTCAGCCAATTCAGGACATTGAGGTATTCATGATAGGACCTGAAAGAGGACTTCCAGAACTGCTTCTGAAAGTGGCAAGAATGATGGGATGACTGTGTTCCAAGTGAGGAGAGAGAGAGAGAGAGAGAGAGAGAGAGAGAGAGAGAGAGAGAGAGAGAGAGAGAGAGAGAATTTATTTTGAGGGGAATTAATGCCAATGTATCTTTTATCATAATACAATTTTTTTATTTAAACATTCATCATATTTTTCAATCACATTTCACAATTCCTGGCTCCAGTTCACACTTCCAAGCTGTTTCCCCCCTCCCTACTTCTAACTTAGGATGTTTTGTGTATTCTTGTAAAGTTCTTAAATCTGTTTAGAAATAGTGTCTTCATGAAATACTAAACTAGGTAGACCTGATGACGCCTATACATTTAGGTTGAGATAAATATCTTCAAATGGTCAAGGTTCTGTTTGCATTACTTCTTCTCTTTGATTGTGCTTCAGTGCTTGGTTTGCATTTTAGGCTTAAAGTGTGAAACAGACATTGATGAATGTAGCTCACTGCCTTGCCTTAACAATGGAATTTGTAAAGACCGAGTGGGGGAATTCATTTGTGAGTGCCCACTGGGTTATACAGGTAAGAGACAAGTCTCCTGTTTTTGCAGTATAAACCTTGGAGTCATTAAGATTTCATCACTGAGGTACATTTAAAATATATTGTTAGGATATATTAGTAAAGTATTATAGATGTACTGTAGAGGCATAACTTTTATTATTATATACATTGGGAAAGTGGTGCTGTTTCAAACCAATCACAAAGGCTAGATTCAGCTGCTTCCATGACTACATGAGGTTTGGGGAGCCACCTAGACACAAACCATAACAGGACTACTTTCCTTTTACCTTAAATGAACACATGTATTTAAGTGTGTATTTTATTTACGTCAATGTTGAAACTTCCAACACCTTCCCCACAATATATTATCAAAAATACTGACCTGTCAGTTATCTTATTAAATTATGTTATAATTATTATAACATTGATAACACCCTGGTTTGCTGTCTTACAAATAATAGCATCCTCATAGTGTTATTGTGGAGCGCACTGAGATAATCTGAATCTTCTAACTGCACCTAACTCTAAAATTATACTAAAAACACGCCTGATTATATATTTAATTCATATGACTATATAATTTTCTATATTTTAATAAGTTCAGTAAAATCTTTAAAATATTTCAAAACAACTGGATTCTAATAACTTTATGGGGAGATTCAGGAGGGAGAAGAGAGGAAGAGAAAATAAAAAGGAACAACATGCTATAAGTATGTACCAATTCCCCATAATAAATGTCTTTGTTTATGTATCACAAACATATTCTAATAAAATTTTTAAAAATTTTTATATCCTAAAAATAATTTTCATCAAGAAACAAAATTATTTAATATCCTAATTTATGATAGTAATCATTTGCAACAAGTTATTTTTCCCTTTCTGGAATGCATGCAACTAGGATAGCCTTAGTTATATGGGAAGATATAATGAACTTATACAATAAAATTACATTTAATTTGGGAGTTTAATTCAAACGTTTGGATGTAGGGGAAATTTTAGACAGTCAGTTAGACCTTGATGATATCTTCAGTCACCTGTTAGGTGGACTGGACAGGTAAGTTTCTCACTTAAGTTTTGCAATTTGAAAATTTGAAGAAACACTTTAATTTGATGCATTTGGTTAAGAACAAAATTTTCCACAAGCTTACTAGTTAGGATTTCTAATCATTCAATTGCTACACTCAAAAAAACTTTCTCAGAAATTATTGGTCTTAACGTCCTTTGCGGTTTTCACTAGATCATATATTCTGTCACTTATTTCAGGTCAGCTATGTGAAGAAAATATAAATGAGTGTATCTCCAGTCCTTGTTTAAATAAAGGAACCTGTGTTGATGGCGTTACAGGTTACCGCTGCACCTGTATGAAAGGATATATTGGTAAGACATTTCCATTCTTCCTCCATTGTCTTGAAATATTATAAAGCACTAAAAATTAGCACCTTCACAAATATGATATATAACTGTTGTTTTTGGACTTTCTGAACATACTGCAATAAGGTAAAGAGTGTCCTCATTTGAGGAAATACACACTGAATAAATTGTGCAATTTACTCTTAAACTGTTAAAAGGCAGTATTCTTGTGTATGTGCATATTTGTGTGTGTGTGTGTGTGTGTGTGTGTGTGTGTGTATGTGTTAAGAGAAACAAGAAAGAACTAAAGACAAGTCATGGAAATATTTGCAAATGGATGTAAATGAATGCAGGATAACATATTTTGCAAATGGATATTATAAATGGATGCAAAATAATACAGTTTAAAACACATACTGAGCTGGCAAGGAAAAAGCCCAAGAAAAGAAATGACCAGTGAAGGGTAGAGACAAGGTCTAAGAAACAGAAAAAATTTTCATAGACTTACTAATTTTATTTTTTAGCATTAATCTCAATTAGATGTTTATTACTAATTTTAGTTTCAAAAGAATTATCAAGAGATCAGATTATGAAAAATCCAGTTATAAAATGATTCACAAAGCCAAAGCTCATTGGATCTTGAGCCAGTTTGATAGATTGGTGGTTCTGCAGCCTCCAGTCCGATCATTTAGAAGCAGTGTCTTCCAAGAAGCCAATGCCTTGATCACAGTCTCTGTAGAGGGTTAATCATTGGGGCTCTCTCTTCCGCAACTGTCCACAGGCCTGCACTGTGAAACCGAAGTCGATGAATGTCAGTCAAGCCCTTGCTTTAATAATGCAGCCTGTGAGGACCAAGTTGGGGGATTCTTGTGCAAATGCCTACCTGGATTTTTGGGTATCCGGTGTGAGATAAACATTGATGAGTGTCTCAGTCAGCCATGCCAAAATGGAGCCACTTGTAAGGATGGTGCCAATAGCTTCAGGTAAAAGTCCAAGTCTACGTTTCATTTACTTGATTGTTCAGTCATTCTGTGTCTTTCTAGAGGATTGCAGCAAGTCTCAAGACTTCCATTTTCTAGTGCTAACCCAAGGACAGACTATAGTACAATCTCTCTACCACTTGAGGTAAGGTTGGACTAAGCCCATGAGAAAACCTGCAATTTAAAATAGCCACCTGTTGTGTTCTAAATTTCCCAATGATTCTGATGCATGGCCTGGTTTGGAAACCCCTGCTCTACACTTGAGAAGTCAGAAAAGATGAAAGAAAATATAATTCCAATATACAAAAGTAAATAATACTAACACTAGACAAACCCACATTTCCAAATGATTTATATTGTAGCTGAAATTTCTACACTGTGTAAAATCAAAATGAATTGTATGATCACATTTTTAGTACCAATCTGCATTCTATATCCATGATGTTCATTTCGTTTAGTCACCTTTGATTCAAAGAAATCAGAGTGTAAACAAGTAAAATAAGAAAAGCTAAACTTTTGTGGCTGAAAATAGTAGTGTGGGAGGGAAATACTTTGTTTTACTGAGGCAACTCTTAGGATGCCAGTAGAACTCAGTTTGAAAACTAGCCCCTCCTGGCATCTTTATGGAGCCCATCCTATCCCACTCCTCTCCTTATAGGCAAATTGAGAAGACAGCACTCTTGCCTTGTAAAAGACTGTTCTTGCTTGCAAAACCTTAGAAAATGTCATTGTCCTCAAGATGCCGCTGGTTCTATAAGTTCACAAGAGTTAAAAGCAAAGGAAAAAAGCCTACCTCAAGTGCAACATTTCACTGTCCCCTTCCAGACCGGTCCTTGCCACTACCATCCTCCAATAATAGCCAAGGCACAGGGTAGAAGAAACAGGAAATCAGTTTTGCCAATGAGACTTCCACTCTCCATATGGAAATGAGGTCTTATCAATGTAACATTATTTTCTGTGGATCCTTTACATTTTCTGGCATTTAATACCTAATCATAGGCAATGAAAAATTTCCAAATGAAAAAGACTTCCAGATTCTCCCCAGAATTCAAAACAATGGATGACTGTCAGGTTCATCTAAATCTTAACTAGAGCAAAGGAAAAGATAAAGTCGATTCATAAGGAGTGTAGCTTGTTGACAAAGAGAACATATTTCAGGGGTCAGGATATGGTGTCTCATAATGATATCAAACATAGGCAGATAAAGATGAGCGAAATTCTAGCTAAAATAGATTCATCATCAAGTGCAAAGACCTAGTAAAATCCCCTAATTTCAACTGAAATTTCCCTTTAACCTTGCCCAAATACTGCTTATTTGTATTAATCATCTTCAGATCAATATCTAAGAGGCAACCATATGACTGCACTAGTCCTCTGTCCTCTTAATTACAAAATAATTCAGTCATACAGCAGATTGCCAACAGTAATAGTCACACACTTAGCACTGTGATTATCAAACCTTAGTTGCTACTTAGTATCTATTACATGAGTATACTATGATTTATTTTCCCATTCTCTTCTTTATAGACATTTAGAATGACACTGCTATGAACATTTGTTACATCTTGTGCATCTTCTGCAATAATCTCCTAGAGAAGATAACAAGAAATGGTATTTGGGGATCTGGGAATGCACATTCTCAACTTCTGTTGACATTGCCAAATTGTGGTTCCACTTACTATATGAGATTTCTTATTTTACAACCTTGTCAACATTTGACGTTATCATTTTCATGGGTTTAGATGATTTGTTGTATACCAGAAAAGTGTTTTATGACACACTGATTAAGAACAAGTTTCAAAATCCAAACCCACTACTTAGTAACTATAGGACTTATGCAAACTACTTAGCCTTTCTAGCCATAGTTTAACACATCTGTAAAATGGAAATAATGCTAGTATTAATAATACTAGTACTAATCTATTACTGTAAAAATTGGATAAATATATAGAAAGACATTGGAACAACATCTGAATTTTTTCTTTTTTTCCAAGAATTTTTGTGGGGAAAGAATCCATAAAATGTAAGTAATAGTTCACCTGAACAAAAGCTACCTTTCATTATAATTATAATTATTAATATTATATTTTAATACTGTTGTTTCAAATGGGTTTAGTCCAATGAACTGGAAAAAGTAACTAATAAAATACTGTTTGAATGAGGAAAATAGGTTTCAATATTTCAATTTGCAAAGTCTTTGGAGACAAGGTTATCATGACTGGGAGACACCCTCTAATACTTTTCAGCAGCTGTTGTGACCATTACAACATTTTGTTTTCTTTAGGTGCTACTGTGCAGCAGGCTTCACGGGGTCACACTGTGAATCAAACATCAATGAATGTCAGTCTAACCCATGTAAAAATCAGGCCACCTGTGTGGATGAGTCAAACTCATACAGTTGTAAATGTCGGCCAGGATTTTCAGGCAGCAGGTGTGAAACAGGTAGATAAGAACTAAATGTTATTAACAGCAATACTAAAAACAATAGCATGATAGCAATATCTATTTTTGCCTGTACCGTATATTGGCTGTGTACCAAAAACTGCTAAGCATTTTGTACTTGTTTAATTTTCACAGCCATCCAATTAATATCCTCAATAGCACAGATGAGGAAACTGAACCTTAGAATTTTATGGGGAAGTGGAGAAAATGGAATTTAACAGAACTCTGCTGTGTATTTGGAAAGGACACTTTGATAAGTTATTTGACTTATGAGATGAGAGTCTACGTGTTTGAGAATTAATAGATCAAAGCTGAATTGCTTCCTTGGGGGACCGCAGTCTTTTAGCTGTAGGACGTTTGTTTCATTGAGTAGGTTTGGCAGGTTTGGGGCAGAGCTGAATTGCTGATGAAGTAAGGAAAACCAGAGCCCCAAGGAAGAGCAGGTGATGCTCTTGCACTCAGCAGTTGCTTTCTTGCAGCATCATCCTCCTCTTAATTAAGTTCTGGCCACAATACAAGTGTGCTTCAGTATCTCAGCTACAACAGCATCCAAATTCATGTCTCCATATTCCCTGTCTCTCTGCATTCTTTCTTAATTGAGTGTGCTGCTATTTCATATACTCAGTGGTTATTTTATTTAAAAGAATGTGAAATATATTTTGCAAATTATCTTTGGTTTTGAAACTGCTTCTCAAGGAATCATATTTACTGAGTATTAACTTTTTCACAGTATTATTGCTTCTCTACTGCTTACTTTCAACAATTAGAAATGCCTCACAAGTACCACAGTCTGCTTACCTTTCCTCTTTGTTGCAGAACAGTCTACAGGTTTTAACCTAGATTTTGAAGTTTCTGGCATCTACGGGTATGTCATGCTAGATAGTATCCTTCCATCTCTCCATGCTGTAACCTGTGCATTCTGGATGAAATCCTCTGACACCTTCAACTATGGGACACCAATCTCCTATGCACTTGAAGATGACAGTGACAATACCTTCCTCTTGACTGATTATAATGGGTAAGTTGAAGTTCAGGAAGGCTGAGATTAAAACCTGTACTTGGAACCAAGTTAGATCCTTATGCTGGCAAGGGCTCAATTTCTGACACTGGAAGTGAGGAATGGGGATGGCAGTGGTGGTGGTGGAGTTAGGTGCTGCACCTGGACAACTGAGTAACAAAAGTCAAGTAAAACATCTGGACAAGTTCTGTAACAAGACAGTGTTTTAGTGACAGTTGTTTAGATATGCCTTGTATTTTATTACTTACTAGATATTTTCATATGTATCACTTCATTTGATCTTCATAATGACCTGAGGAGTTAGCATCCCTTTTATAGATACTGAAACAAAACTTCAGACAGACTAAATGATTTGATCTGACTCTCATACCCTGCAAGGGACAGAGAGAACTCTCAAACCTAGACACTAAAACCGATGTTCATTCTTTATACAACAGGACCTCCAAAGGGTAAGGGAAGAGCCATAGAGTTGAACAGGATTTCCACCATTGATCATCTGTCCACACTACTTATTGTTGAGTGGTCCACTGTCTTGTCCTTTTGTGGTCCCTTTAAGGTCACTGGTCTTGTCCACATATTCAGTCCTTGACTAGGACTGATAATGATATAGGTCTGCACCTTCAATCTGGATAGACTCTGTGGTTATCAGGTGGGATTTTCCCCTCAAGCTCATCCCCACTGCTGGCCTCTAATGATCAGGTCACACCTCAGAGACACACTGAACTCTCTTTCCACCCTGCTGTCCAGGGAGTTTCACTACTCGTAGAAATCACCCATCTTCAAATGCTGTTCTTTTTAGCGGACTTGAACTTTCAGAAAAACAACATTTGAGAGGTTTGGGAAATCCCTCCTTTGAGATAAAATGCCTACTCAAATAGAGAGACGAAAATTCAGGAAGGAAATAATACTGCAAAAATATTACCTTTTTTAAAAATATTACCTTTCTATAAACACCTTTGAATAGAATGTGAGAAGATTCTGGGAGAGGTACTCAATGAATTTTTATCTTCCTTACCAACTTTCTCTAATCATTTCTTTTTCTCCATTTGCTTTTGAAAACTTTTCACCTTAAGCTAGTTTCTTTCTTATTTCCCTCAGTAACATGATTGTTGGAAACCTCTTCTAGTTGACCACTTTTGCTAATTATTCTTTTCTTTGGATTCAGGTACTTTACCTACCATATAACTACTTTGGCAGATTTTTTTTGTTTGTTTGTTTGTTTTAGTTTATTTAGGCTGCTATAACAAAGTACATAGATTGGATGGCTTGTAAGCAGCATAATTTAATTTCTCACCATTCTGGAGACTGGAATTGTCTGAGATCAAGCTGCTAGCAGAATTGGTGTCTGGTGAGGGCCTTACTGACTCACACACAGCATATTCTTATTGTGTTCTCAGAAGACAAAGCAGCAGAGGATTTCTTTTGGATGTATTTTATAAGGACAATAATTCTATTCATAAGTGCCCACCTCCGTGACCTACTCACCTGCCAAAGGTCCATATCATTTTTTGTGTGTGTTTTTGTTTCTGCAGTACTAGGGATTGAACCCAGGGCCTTTGCAGTGAGCTACAACCTCAGTCTTTTTTTTTTCCCCTTGTTTTATCACTTATGTATATGTTTATTTACAAGACAAGCAACTAAGTTGCTGAGTTGCCCAGACTAAGCTTGAATTTGCAGCCTTCTACCTCAGCCTTCCATAGTGCTGAGATCACAGACATATGCCACTATACCCAGCAGGCCCCATCTCTTAACATCATCACAAGCATGATTAGATCTTAATATATGAATTTTGAGGAAATATAAAACTTTCAAATTATCAAGCCATAGCAGCAGCCATGAAACATATTTATGTTCTACAGGATAGCCAAAGTTTAGCCTTACTCATCAGAAGCACACATTCTGGAAAACAGATATGGATCCGATATTTATAGAACTCAAGTACTTTCTGTCTTCACTCAGTTTCCAAAAGAGCCAGCTGGTAAATTGTTTAAAATTGGGCAATTCTTTTGACTCATCTGAAAAATTTTTCCTACCCCTCAGTGTTTAAGAAACACAAAATTTCCAAATGAGATACAATTAAGTGGAATTATTAAATCAGATCTGCTTCTATGAAATATGGCCAAATGAAGGAAAAGGACTAATGGGTTTACACAGTGTACTTTACCTACAAAAGATGAAAAATAGGAATGCTCCACAGAAAGGATTGTAACACATGACTAATGACTGTTCCCTGGAATCTTTCTCTACAGCTGGGTTCTTTATGTGAATGGCAAGGAAAAGATAACAAACTGTCCCTCAGTGAATGACGGCAGTTGGCACCATATTGCAATCACTTGGACAAGTGCCGGTGGAGTCTGGAAAGTCTATATTGATGGGAAGTTATCTGACAGTGGCACTGGTCTCTCTGTTGGGACAGCCATCCCTGGTATGTTTAAGCAAAATGAGTACAATTCTGGTGGATTCTAGAGGTGGTGGTGCATATGTGGACATCAAGCTTGCTTGCTTTGTTGTCCTTGTTTTCAGACAAAATTCGCAGTTCTCATTTCCTACTCAGTGATTATTCAGACTGTGAGTTACTAGATGCTTTTTCCTAGGTGAGCTGTATGACACTATGCAAGAAATGCCTTTGAGGAAGGAGTCTATGTTAATACTATCAAGGAGCAAGCTGAACTTTTAAAAAAATGGCCTGCTAAACTGTCTTCCAGGAAAGAAAAAGATTAACTGTTGCATTGGGGGAGGGGCGTTCTTTCGTTGTAGGGACTTTGTTTTGTGATCAGCGTACAAAATGTCCTACTATAAATAGCTATTCATGTTTTTGTTCTCTTTTTCAAATAGAATTCAACTTCCTCTGTAAAAAATACTTTAAAATAAATGTTCAGAGAGCTTTAGTTTAAAAATGCATGGCCCAGGCATGGTGGCACCTGCCTGTAATCCCAGCACTCAGGAGGCTGAGGCAGGAGGATCGTTGCAAGTTCGAGACCAGCCTGGACTACAAAGTGAGCCCAAGGCCATCCTGAACTGCATAGCAAGACCCTTTCTCAACAAGACCAAAACAAAAAGAAAAAAGAAAACACCAAAAATACAAAAGTATTATAAACAATATTTGTTCTCTGTACACACATCTGTAGAAGAATACTGTTCTCCACTTTCCTCATTTGTTTCAAATATTAAAAATGGTACCTGGAAAACAAGAAAATTAAACAAAAACAGTTGAAAATTTTAAAAAACAACATAGTTTAAAAGTAAATTTTATCAAACTGGGTAAATATATGAATAAATACAGTATGAAAGGCCTAATAGTCATGAAAATGTGATGATATTCACTTTGCAAAGCCTCAATACAGACCTTTATATTATTTAGAAATTACTGTTTGTGCATATTATTTTTAGTACTAAGAAAGCTTGAGGATCGAACTAAAGTTGGTTTTGTTTGTAAACATAAAGAATACATACTGAGCACCTGCTAGCTGGGTCAGGCAACTGTGTGGGCACCGGAAGTCTAAGGATGAACAAAAACCATGTGATTCCTGCTCCCTTGAAGCATTCAGTGTGGTGGGGAAGTGAGGTACTAACTCCATAGCCACACTAACTGATGTGGACTTTCAAACTGAGGTAAGCACTATGGAAAAGCAATACTGTCCTATAACTAAGGAGCTGATTAGAATGAAGTGTGTATTAAGTGTTGGAGAGAAGTCCCTGTAGAATTCTCAAGAGTGATCAGGCATTAAATAAAGGGGACTGCTCCTGATTGAAAGAGCTAAAGAAGACTGATATCTCTGGGATGCAACTGAATGACAGAATGGCGAGCATGAGGCCTGAATGGGAGGTCATTGCCAAACCATGTAAAGCCTTGTAGGGTTGATGCAGGATTCAGGTTTACAACTAAAATCGGTGAGAAGTTACTGACAGGTTTTAACGTGGCTGGGGTAGATGGCAGGCAGGGAAGCTTAAGTATGATCAGAATGAAGCCATAAGGCATATGTCAACAAACCCTAAACAACAAAGGGGTCTTTAGCCAGAGGACAAAAGGATATGCTATCAACGGGAGATCTCTGAAAGTTAGTTTTAGAACCATAAGAAGGATTTGCTATGCTTCTACTGAGAGGGAAACTTGGGGTTAAAGAAAACACTAAGGAGAATGAGCTCCTCCTTAACCCTAGTGTAACAGAAGAGACAGATGAAACATGTAGATTTTGGGGTTGCATCCACACACTAAGTATTTGCCAAGAACCAGTCCAGATGGTCGGGCAGACTCTTGAGTGTGGAGGCTGGAGAAATGACAGACTCTAAGGGAACCTCCAGCTCTAAAGAGAGAGAGACACATGCATTTATGTTTGTTGTGAGGAGGGGGAACAAAGGAAACTCACAAGCTTTAATGAATTTAGGTAATGAGGATGATTTGTGAAGACATAAATCGAGATTAATTTAGAAGAGAGGGGAAGGGAAACAGACAAACTACAAATGTTAGACATGTCGTTGAAGGTAGGAGTACTGTAAGATTTTTGTAAAAGCTGCTCTTGAAAATCATGTGATTACACAAGGCAATATTAAACAAGATTTTAATGAAAGCACACTCAATAGATTTAAAACACCTCTCCTACCAACATTTGCCTCTTTCTAAAATATATTTGAACCAGAATCCAATATAAAAACTCAGAACGTCCTTGTAATGCCATTCGTCCCTAGTCATCTGTTTAAAGCAAATAATACTTTTACATAAATATACTCAGTGTTTTTGTCATGATGACCACGTGAGTTTGATAGAGAATAGTTATTGTATTGCCACTTTACGAGAAAGAACAAGAGGGGCCCGAGAAAATTGAAATGACTCTTTGAAATTGCATTTCTAGAGTTTAATTCCTTTGACTCATAATGTTCCCTTCTTGTTGCCCCTCTGTCTTTTTTACTTAGGTGAGCATAGCGATACACGTACAGAAGCATAGCAGGTGTAGCATCACTGGAAACTAAAGCCCAAAGAAATGGTGGGATCCTAGGAGCTAAGGATGAACCTTCTCAGTACTTACCATAGACTCCATGTTACTCTCTCTTAGATTTTACACACTCCTCTTTCATCTAGAAATCTCGTATCTCCTTCTGCATGATATTAACTCTGAATCACTCATCAAGATTCAAATCTGAAAGTCTTTCCTGATCCCTGCTCTTCTGTCTTAGTCACTTTCTCACTCCTGGAACAAAATACCCAACACTCACAATTTAAAGGAGGAGAGGTTTATTTTAGCTCGTGGTTTTCAGAGGATTCAGTGCATAGGCCACTGGCTCCGAGGCAGTAGGGACATGCTGGAAGAGTCTGGTGGAGGAAAGCTACTCTTGTATGGCAGCCAGGAAGAAGAGAGAAGGGAAGAGCCAGGGAGAGAGACACACCCCTCCAGGTCATGCCCCTAGTGACCTTCCTCCATCAGTGGTTAACCCACTGATGAGTATAACCCCCCATGATCCAATCGCCTTCCATACACAGGAGAATTTGAGAGACCTTTCGGAACTAAACCATAACACCTTCCTCACTGAGCCTTTCTTTTGATTCTTCTATCATCTGTACACTTTGATGACAGTGGAAAGTATTTATGGAAATTGGAAAGTACTTATGTGTGTATTTTCCCCTAGAATTTCACCCCCCACCAACCCAAGGCAGTGAAGCTTTCGGCTCTACTTTTACACCCAAGCCCAGTGCTTGCTATTGTAGACATTAGGTCATTGATAGCTTTGTGAGCACCTGCTGAGTTTAGCCTGTATCTTAGGGGATGAGGCAGACTTGGCTGGGTAGGAGAATGGAGTGAAAGGGCTCTGTGTGAGGGGGGAAGACTGGAAATTCCCTGTAGCTGGAACAAAGCGTTGAGTGGCAAAGGAAGAGATGATGAGATGATGGAGAAAGAAGCTGAAACACAATCCAGAGATAGGCTGCAATTAGAAGTCCCTCAACAAATGCACACTTTCTCTCCTTTAGGAATTAAGAGACAGTAAGATGTTTGAATAACAAATGGTATTTATCAGATGAAATGA
>RJWT010005028.1:0-31879 GCA_004365215.1 Cuniculus paca
TACAGTGCCAATACTGGTACCAATTCTTACATATTTAAAAATAATATAGCTGATTTTTTATTGCTTAGAACCTACATAGACATCATGTAAAATGTTTATCTGAAAAGAAACAACCACACTTAAGAGAAATAGACAAAAGTAAATGAAATAACATTTATTTTAATATTTTCTTAGAAAGAAACCTGACCACTTGCTTTCATGGTTCCTAGGGATTTAGTTCATACCTTCATAATCTCCTTGATGTCTATACACAGTGTTACAGCTCGAAAAGTTCATATTCTTATATTTTTAAAGCTCTCACATTCTTATATTCCTAAAGTGTCACACACAAAATATACTTCTGATTTTGCTATACTTGCTATAAATTATTTCTGAAAGATTTTCAGGTTAAGATAAATCATATTTTTTTGCTGAACTCTTAATCCTTACAGAGTTTTATGCTAGGTTCTTGGTAAATTAAAAATATTGCTAATGACTAAAATCTAATTAATAACACAGTGGCCAGTATATACATATGAAAAACAGAGAAAAGGTGTTAAAAATGATGTAACTAAAGTAATCCAAATGCCAAATGAGAATGCTGTGTAAATTTTGGTAAAGAGAGAGATTATTGCAGTTCAATGATAGTGCATGCTTAATATAACAAAAGCCTTGTGGATTCAATTTTCAGAGTCAAAAATTAATTACTTTAAAAAAAGTAAGAGCCAGGTGTGGTGGCACACTTGGGAGGCTGAGACAGGACGATCATTGTGAGTTCAAAACCAGTCTGGGCTACAAAGTGAGCTCAAGGTCAGCCTGAATGGCATAGTGAGACCCTGTCTCAAAAAGACAATAAAAAAAGTCAGCAAATTAAAAAAAAAATCATTAATGATATTACTACTAAAAAATTAAGAAATATTTATCTAGCCCTTATATCAAGCAATATTCAGATCAATTTATATATATAAACCCATTTTAATTTTCACAATGCACCTATGAGGTAGATACCTATTATGTCCATTTAATAGATGAGGAAATTAATTCATGAGGAAGTTAAGTAAATAATGTAAGGTCGCACAATTTGTAACTAAGCTTGTACTTGAACCTAGATTAACAATACCATAGAATATTTTTTAATGTATCAAGAGGCATTCATGGAGTAATATGAGCTGCAACAGGAAGGGTGTTAATTACTGGAAGATAATTAGGAAGAGTTCAAGTTTGCATTAATCAAACTTTGAAAATAAAGATACAAAATTATTCAGTCTTAAAGGAGCTAAGATATCGTATAAGAATAAACAAGATGAACATATGACTTCTTTTCCAAACTGAGCCACAATTGAAAGTGAAAGGAGCTACTAACTGAATGTGATTCTTAGGTCACAGGCAGACCTGTGGCTATCCTTGTTATAGCCTTCACTCAATCAGTGAAGATGTTGCAGAACCAGCACCCAACCAAAAGGAAGACGCTTCATACCAAGGAGTTGGAAAGCAACTGCTTATTAAGCCAGTGGGCTGGTGGGAACCAGTTCCAAATCACCTGGGTCAGTTTTGGGTTTGCATCATACAGGTTTACAAGTAGGAAGTACAGATGCTTGAAAGCATCATGGGTTTTCATTGGGTTGGGTTAGTCATTGTCTGTTGCTGGGTAGAAAGACCTTGAAATATGTTGGAAAAAGAGAATATATTTTTAAGTAGGAAAACACAGACATGCAGCTGGATGTGTTAAGGTTGACCTGGGTCAGGCTATCTATGAAAAGCAATAGGGCGCAGTCAGTTAAGGTTGATTGGATTTAACAATCTAACTACATGGCTGGCAGAATGAGCATATCTTGTCCCAGTATGGTATCAGGCTGCTAGTTAGTTTTAAAATTTCAAAATTTTTCTCACAAAGACACCCTCCTGCAGTTAAATTGGTTTTAGATGTGTTGATTGTATTGTTGGGGCTGGCTAACAACAATCAAAATAAATAAAATGTAGAAGAAAAAATATACTTGAGCCCTATTCTCAAAGTTTGGCTCAATGTCTGCATTTCGATATAATTATTTCTGATAATCTGACCTGAATTTTGTACTTTCACTTTTTAAAGATATTTTTCTTTCTTCACTCTTCTTGCATTAATGAAATTGTGTGAATACCAACTCTGCTTGAACTTATGGAATTCACTTGATCATTTGGGGCATGTCAACAACTGCAGAATCTGTCCTAAGAACTGGCTGACTTATGGAACTTGTCAAGATTTCTCCTGCCTTTTGTATAATCCTAGGTATTCTTACTAGATCTGGCTTTTTATCATCTTTGAAGATATGACATTTCTTATATACTGCAGTTATAATAACAAAAGTTGGACTGGCTCCTGCATTAAGAATTTTTTCTAGAGTAGGGACATCAACAAGAGAGTTATTAATGGGTTTGCATAGAAAAAAATGACAAAATGAAATAAATGGGTTTGCCAGTGTATGTGGGATAGATCACAGAGACTGAAAACAACAGAACCACCTAGCAGTATATATAATCATCTGTAAAACATAGTAATAGATGTTCATTCTGAAGTGACAGTAATAAGAATCCAAAGGGTGATAAAAAAAAAATAGGGAGAAGAAATATTACAAACAAAGAATCCTCAGACACAGTGACTTTCCACAGCCTGAAATAGGGTATAGGTTTCTTTGAGTTCAGAGAGTTTGTGAATATTTTAGTATTAAGGTCCTGGCCTAGCTTCAATCTCCTAAATGAGCAGAGAGCAAATGGCTTAAATAAATGTGACAAATGATAATGATTTTAGAGCTCCTAGAAGGTCAAAACCCTCTAATGGAATTCACAGTTCCCTGGGGGTTGAGACAAAGAACTTCTTCGGGCACCCTGTATTTTTGAACAAAGGAAGGGGATACTGGGGCAAGCGCGGGAACTGAGCAGGACTTCATGAGTCTGTTCAAAGACTTCTCCGAGTAGTAACTTTTGCCAATTAAGAGAACTGTCTTATCTCTAAGGGTGGCAGTTACATTGCTCTGCAACAGGGAGTATCAGCAGCCCATGTCTTTGGCTGCCTTAGCTAGTTTGCTTTAAAATTTCAAAATTTCAAATTTGACTTCAGAGCACTGTGCATATGCTCTTTTCCAACACAGGCAGAGGTCTCTGTGTTCAGCAACTTGATCCTGTACAGCCTGGTCTCCAATACTCTAGCTGGTTTATTTTATGTTAGATTGGGTGAGGGAGAAAATACTAGTAGAGAAAATACTAGTATTTCTTTTTTATTCTTATACAAAACATATATTAGAATGTACTTTGTCACATTTGTCAATCATATTTTACTAAGAATATTTTTTACAGAGTAAATGGGCATTCACCATTTTATGTTGAGAATTTGGTTGTCACAGAACAGTGCTTTAAGTGGTAGCTTGTGTGAGTGAACTAAGGTGGAGCTGTGTTTCCATGAATTTTCTTCTGTGAGGTCCCAGAGCTGAGTTAAGCCCAGCAAAAATTTGCATGTCATTTGGAAGGCAGAAGTGAAGCAGCAGACAGTTTTATTCTTTGAAGACAGTACATGAACTGTGACAGTTCACACATGTTACTGATGATCTGCTGCTCACCTTCTTAGTGTGTAGCAATCATAAGACATAATCAGGTACCTCTAGAAGAAAGACATTGCATGGTCAAAAATATGGCATGGAATACTTTAGCAAAAGGAAAGAATAAAGTGGGGTTTGTTAGCTATAAATGTGGTAGAAAACTTATGGGAAAAAAATTATAAGCCTAGGACTTTCAATTTCTAGCTCAATGTTTGGAAAGAAACCAGGAATCTCTAAGATTGTTCTAAAGGAAACCTTTATTTTATATAGGCTTATAGCTGAGATTTCAAAAAATAAAACCCAATCTAAACTTACATGTGGCTAAACTCATTATAATACAAATTGAATTGCCAGGTACACAAGATCTCTTGTTTAAGTTGGGGCATTTGTTTGGATGGATTGGTATCCTAAAAACTAGGTATATATTTTGCTGAAACTGAGAATGCAGATCCTCTAAGTTGAATCTTTTTTCAATTATTAAAAGCAGGTCTTCTGTTCTGCCTGAGAAGGTGATTATCCCATTGCCTGAAGAATATGAAATGGTCTCCTTGGGGTATATTCCTTGCAAGAGATGGCTGTTCCTCTGCAAGTGCTGTGCTTAAAACCTTCATTGCTTTTAGGCCAATATACCAATTTAAGTCCTAAAAGGTGGGATAGAAGCTGTAACCCCTCGCTAGATGTAATACACAGTAAAAACTTGCAAGATATTGCCAATATATGTTTATAATAGGCAAGGCAATAAGTAATGGAAGGGATCCTAAGTGCTTTAAAAGAGAGTAGAAGGAATAAAATATTAGCTGAGGATGAATTTGTTGATATGACTAAGTTGATGACTCAGTAATTCTGAGTCCAATGTTAGTTGAACAACTAAGAGTCTATCTAATGATTTCTTGGTTGATTGAAACTTACACCACAAAAATTTTCTATCATAATTAATGTTTAAATGCTGAAATTTCCTCACTCTATTGTAGAGAAAGATATCTGAAAGCATGGAGAGATCGGAAATCTACATTTTTTAAGTAAGACCTGTTTATTCACTACCTGGGGACTTCCAGAAGACAACCTTTTCATGAAGGCTGTGATAGAAACATTGTTGGGAGAATTTCTTTTAAGAGCTCTTTGATGGTTGTCTCTGTGAGGCAGGAATGACAGCAAGAACTGCTGCCATCAGACTGGCTCCCTCAGTTCAATAGAAATGATATGTTTTTTGGATGGTAGCAGCCAAACAATAGAATTTAATCACTGAAGACAAAGTAGATGCAGTAATGGTAGTAGTCAGCAGAGCCACGAGGAAGATAGAATTGTCTGTCCACAGAGGTCATTGGTATTGGATGATAATTGGTCATAGTGTATGCAGAACTTAAATAGGTGAGCACCTATTAAAGTTTTACTCAATTGGTACAAATGAAAACACCTGTGGCAGTTAATTTTTATTTCAAACTTGATTGGATTAATAGATATCAGGGGCTGGGGATCTAGCTCAGTGGTCTAAAAAAGATTTAGATCAATGAAGCACAATTCTGGACCTGTCCATGGGATCTTTCCAGAGATTATTGGTACATAAACCAGCAAACTGAGAAGGGAAGACCCACCCTGATTGTGGGTGGCAACATCCAATAGGGTTGTAGCCTTGATGGAGTGGAAAGGGAAGAAAAAGGAAGCTGCTTAAGAGCTTCATTCTAGCATGTGTATCTCTCACTGATGCCACCAATGAACATCAAACTCTAGGTTCTTCAGCCTTCAATGAAGACTCATACCAGAAACTTTTCAGAAGTTTTTCAGCCTTTATCCTTGGACTAACACTGCATTGTTAGTACCTCTCATTCTGGGATTTCCATCTTCTTTGATTGAGCAGACACTGAATCCTTTGACTCCCCATTATGTAGATAGCAATTGTGGACTTTCCTGGTTTGATCTTGTGAGCAAGTGTAAGTCCCCTTTCATAGACAAATAGACAGGCGGGCAGGCAGGTAGGCCGCAGGAAGACAGGCATGCAGAGATATATTTTCTACTGATTTTGTTCCTATATCTTTCTATTGATTCAGAGAAAATCCCTATTTCTGTAAGACAAAAGTCTAAGATATATTATCTCAATATAGAATCCTGGATTTTCAGTAAGTTTATAAAGTTAGGGCAGTGTATAGATTTAAAGATAAGGTTGCCTTAAGAAATGATCATGTTAATACTCACAATTTAATCTGTAAATGCTACTAACCTTCTTCAAAGCAGTTTACAGATATTTATCAGGTGGACTGTGCATGGATATTGAGAACATAATCAGTTTTTTGGGGGGGGATAGCTAAACATTTATTTATTTCATTTTGAAAAGAACAACCAAACAAAACAAAACAGACTAAAGTACAACCAAACAAAACAAAACAGAGTAAAGTCAATCAAAACAAAGCAAAGAACATGGTACATGACTTTTAAACAGGGTAAAAAGCAATCGATAAGGCTACCATAATGCCTCTTGTTATCTGCAATATACCTGCCCATACCATCAGGGATAAGTAAAATCAAACAAAATACAACAAACTAAAACAGTAGAAACAAAATAAAACAAAACAAAACAAAACAAACAAAGCAGAACAATGTAAGCAATACAGAATTTCAAGATACTAGCAAAACAGCATTGCCTACCATAATATTTGTTATCTTCAGAATAGTTGCCTACACCTTCAGACATATTACAATCAAACCACACAGAATAGAGTAAAATCAATCAAAACAAACAATGAAAACCATACAGGTTTCTAAACAAGATAATTGGACATCCTCGATGGCTGCAATTATGTATTTTGTTATCTTTAAAATAGCTGTCCATGCCATCAAGTATAATAAAATCAAACAAATCAGAATAAAATGAACCTAATCAGAATAATGAATACAATCTGAATTTCAAATCATGGTAATAGACTAATAGTGGCCATTTTCTTCCCTTTTTAGATACTTCCTCCCCTTTGACTTTCTGTTTTCATACATTCTAAATCTCTCTCATGCTGTTCATTCATGGTTTCCCTCATTTTCCTATGCTCCTCTATTTTTTTAATCTGTGTCTTCTTTAGAGATACTTAGTATTTCTTTTATATGGTTTTCATTTCTTCTTTTACTTGGGATAGAATTTCTGTTCTAATTTCTCTTATAGCTTCCTGAAGTTGTTTCTTCACTGCAGTTGACATCACTTCAGTCATTTCAGGTGTGCAATTCTTGATCTCCATGTTTTCCTCTTGTGGAATTGTGCTGCTTGGGTTGGATGCCAGAGATTGCCCTCTCCCTCTTCATCTTTGCATATTCCTGATTTCTTCCACACACCTGAGTAATGTGGTCCCAGGCACCCCAGCACTGGCCACAACTTCTCTGAAGCTAGACTGTTTGTCTTTTCTGTCTAATGCTAGCTATGTATATCCTATGTTGGGCGCCTGTGTCTCTGCACTGAGCTGGGCACCAAGCCATCCAGGGTTTGCACAGGAGCAGACCTGGCCAGGACCTGTGAATCTAAGCTGTTTAGAAATCTACGCAATATTGCCTGAAAGGCGCACAGTAGCGCATCTTGGATCAATCAGCTTCCATGGGTTCGCCCACAACCTGGAGCTCCAGAATGACTGGCCTCAGTGGAAGCAACTTCTGCAAGTCCTCCCACAACCTGGCACTAGCCCCAGAAGTGGTTAGCAGTCTTGGCCCTGGATGTAACTTGCCCAACTCCAAGATCGAGCCAGGCAGGTCACTCTCTCCCATGGGGCTGGGGGGTGGAATTCCAAGCACTCAGCACCAGCCAACGCAGATCTCAGCATCTGCCACTCTCCTTCACCCATGCACCTCTCCGCAGAGACCTCTGGGGTCAACTGCAGCTGCCACCATGACCATGACCACGACCGCGACTGCAACCACTACTGCGCGTCTCCAGGCTCAGCAGGTCTTCTGGCAGGGTGAATCCAGCTCCAGGCTAAGGCGCTGCCAGCCACCTCCTTCTTCTTCATTTAAATTCTTTTTATTCTCTTTGTGGGCATCAATTCATATTTTAGATTCTTCCTTGGTCCAGGGGACCCACTTCCTTCCTTCTCGTCCTTGCCATGATGTTGTATTCCAGCATCTGAACTGTTTCTCTCAGAGAGACTGTTTACTCTGCTGCTTACTGTTCCGCCATCTTTAGCTCCTCATTCCACTAAACACTTATTTAGAAATGAAATTAATTCTTAGAGACTCATAGTTTTACTCTAGTCCCCTAGCTATGGGAGGAAAATATGGAGCTCAGAAAGCCAAAGGAGTTTTCACTTGGCTTCACTTCACAAGACCAGTTGTTACTTCACAACATTTCTGAAATTCATTATTGAAATAAATATACTTAGAAATTGGTAAAAGCCGTATACTAGTTTTATGATTCATGAAATGAGGGTTATTATGGTAGCATGAAAGGAAAAAAATCTAAATATTTTCCCCAATGTCACCACCCCTGGGTTATTTATTCAAACAATAATAGACTTTTTCAGATATGATAACCATTCCAAACCAATTGGTCATAAGGTAATGATATTGTCTGGATGGGCATTTAGTCACTTGATCTTTAAAGGTAACTGTTTTCTCCAGGTGATAGAAGAAGTAAAATCTGGGAGATTGGACATATCATTACTACTCTGAAGATGGATTAAGATGCATGGTGATAAATCTAGATGTCATATATGAGCTGAGAACACCCCACGGCTAACATTCAACAAAGTCATGGAGCTTTCAGTCCTGCAACTGTCAGGATCTGTATTTGACCAAAAACAGGAATAAGTTTGGAAGGGGACCTTGAATTCCAAATGAGAATGTTGCCAGCCAATGCCTTGACTTCAGCCTGACAAACAACTGCCCATGCTGTTAGATGTCTGACCTAAAGAACAGACAGCTAATGGATGGGAGTTCTTTTAAGCAACTAAGCTTGTGATAATTTGTTAAGCAATAATGAAAAAATAATATGGCTAAGTCGAGATCCTTCTAATTTTTTCTCTTATCTTAATAGTGAACAGTAATAATGCCACATTCCTAAAGGAATTGTGTAATGTATCACTACTATAAGGGATTTGAAAGTTCCAGGTGGTCATTACTAAAAGTCTTTTTTCAGTAAACCTTTTTTGGGCTATGAAGAGAACAGCTAGACCATGAAGAGTGATAGTAGATTATTATAAAATTAATTAAATGATAACTTCAATTGTCTCTCTTGTTCCAGATGTGATTTCATTGCTATGGAATAATCAACTGATCCCTCTACTATGCAGTTATTTATCTAGCAAATGCTTTTCTTTAGTATTTATTACTGAAGACCACTAGTAGTAATTTTATTTCATCGGGCAGGGCCAGTAATATAACTTTATTGTCCATTTTAAAAACTACATGAATTCTTCAATCCTATGTTATAATCTACTCCACAGAACTTTTCTTACCTCTCCAGTTCACATGTTTTCATGCTCTTCCTGAACACAACTATTATGTTACTTACATTTGGCCATTATAACAAATATCTAAGATAATCAGTTTATGAAGCTAAAAGCCTTATTTTGGCTCACAGTTTTGCTGGTCCATGTTTGGTTGGCACTATTGCTTTGAGATCTATGGTGTGGTAGGACAGCACAGCAGGAAGCTTAGGGTAGAGCAAAGCTGCTCACATCATGGATGGGATAGGAAAGAGATAAGGAAGCAGTAAGCATCCTACTATTCACTTTCAGAGTATAACCCACAATATTTTGAAGACATTTACTGGGCCCCACTTCCTGAAGGCTTGACAACCTTTCAGTGGTGAGATGGAATGGGGACCAAACCTTTAATAAATGGGACTTTGCAAGACACTTCAGATCCAAACTATAGCAGTTAGGATAAGTGGATCTGTTGAGCAGAGGGGGAAAAACAAGCTAACCTGATTTAAACACTTGGAGGGTGAGTAATTTCACAAATATTCACTGAAATTTAATATTCATTTCCTATTATTGTAACTAATTACCAAAAACTTAGGGGTGTCAAAAAACATATATTCTTTTACTGTTTGAAAGTTAGAAATCCTATAATTAAGGTGCTGGTGTTGCATTTCCTCTGGAAGTTATGAGGTGAAACTCTTTTTCAGCTACAAGAATGCCTATGTTTACTGCGTTATGGTCCCCTCTTCTATCTCCAAATCCTATAGCATAATGCCTTCTAATCTTTTTGTATTTCTTTCTGATCTTTGCTTCAATCATGTCTCCTATAATTTGAGCCCTTTTTTCCCTTTTATAGAAATCCTTAAGAATTTAAAAACCCAAAATTTAAAGACCCGATCAAAAATGGGCATCTGAAATGAATAGACACTTCTCAAATGAAGTAATACAACTAGCCAATAAATACATGAAAAAATGTTCAACATCATTGGCCATTCAAGAAATGCAAATTAAAACAACATTAAGATTCCATGTCACCCCAGAAAGAATGGCTATCATCAATAAATCAACCAATAATAAATGCTAGTGAGGCTTTGGGGAGAAAAGAACACTTTTTCATTGTTAGTGTGAGTGTAGACTGATACAGCCACTGTGGAAATCAGTGTGGAGAGTCTGCAAAATATTAATTTGACGCAACTATTCTCCTTTTAGATATCTTTCCAAAAGAATTATAAGCATTATACCATAGAGATGTATGTGTACCTATGTTTATAGTAGCACAATTCAGCTAAATCTTGGAAACAACATATATGTCCACCAACAGATGAATGGATAAAGAAAATGCAGTATTTATACATAATGAAATGCTATTCTACCATGGAAAAAGATAAACTTGAGGTATTTGTAGGAAAACAGATCTACCTTGAGGCTATAATGTTAAGTGAAGTAAACCAGATGCACAACGTTGAACATTGTGTGGCTTCCCTTACATGAAATAGTTAATATATAAAGTATGAAATAAAATTCAGATAATAAAAAAGGGAGAGAGAATAAATTTTTATATTCTAAGTATGCCTATGCTGTTTTCCAGTTTTGCAGGATTTCCATTTCTTTGTATATGATATTTATTGTTACTATAACCATAGTATATTTTGAATTAAAAATAAAGGAAAAAAGGAAAAATAAATTGCAGAGTAGAAAAATCTGTGAAAAAGACTGTAGCTCAGTGGTTGCCTAAATTTCAGGAGGAGGGACTAGGAGATGATAATGGGTAGAGTGGTTTTGTTTTAGGGTAACAAAAATGATCTAAATTTGGTTGTGGTTATGGTTGTATAATTCTGTAAACATGCTAAAATCTACTGAATGATACATTTCGAGTTTGTAAATTGTATAGTATGCAGATTTTAGTTCAATCAGAGGATCTAGACTTAAAAATAAAATTGATATGTTAATAAAACATGAACAAACAGACGTCTTGCTGCCTGCCGCAACTGGAGGGTATTTTTGCAGATCTGATAAGCAAATTTTGTGAAATATGTTGTTATACTGCCACTAGGGCAGAATGTAAGACATTTTTAAATTCTCAGCCTTACATGTTAGCTTTTCTCACCATTTTGTTTCTTTACCCCCTCTCTCTTTTTTGTTGTTTGCAATAAACACAAATTCTTGTGTAAATAAATAAATCAATAAATAAAACATGAACATGTGAAAAAAAAAACTTGTGATTATATTCAACCCAACTGGATAATATAGTATCCTCATTTATTTTAGATAATCACATCTATAAAGTCTGTCTTTTTTTTTTTTGTACTGGGAATCAAACTTGACCTCATGTTTGACAGGCTATAAAGTCTTTCCTGACAGATAATGTAACATATTAAAAAATTCATGGGTTTAGGATATGGGCATATTTGCATGGGACAGAATTGTTTTGTTAATATAACTTCAGTGAAAGTTTTCAGTATTCTTTAAATCAGTCAAGGTAGCCTTTACAAAGTAAAGGACAAGTTCTTGCATCTATTCTTTCTTGCTATTAAAAATATACATTATAACTGATGGGCCTTTTTATATTTCAAAAGAAATATATATCTCATTTGGGCAACATACTGCAGTAATTTACTAAGAAATCAGAAGAGGTGCCAATTTTGAATTTAGTTTCAGCAAGAAAATGAAAGCCCTTCTCAGGTTCAGTCTGTCATATAATCCTTAGACTACAAGACCCAATATATCCAATAATATTGAAATGCTAAACAGCTTTGCCTTTGGAAGTCTCTTGTGCAGGTAAATCACTTTGCAGACTCTCAGATTTTTGGAATGTTACTATGCTTATTTATGTAGATAATGATTATTTTGAGAAATGCTTCAGGTTTATGATTAACAGAAATTAAAGAGTTGACTATGGACCAAGAAAATTCCATATGACCTAATGCACTTATTATTAAATGGGTGTTGCCTATTGGGTACCATAGATGCATCTGTTATTAAATGGGTACCACACTGTATAAACTGGATAGAACACAACAGTACTTCATTATAAAATGGGAAAAGTATGGACATACACACTAGTGAAACAGATCTTGAAGATACTGGTAAGCTGCAGGAATTAACTGCCTAGATGTTCATGCCTCATGCTTTTGTGACATTTTTCCTTTTTCTCAACATGTACCTAGTCTTTCACAAAAATTTGTCTACAATCAGTTGATTGTGGAAGGTAAAACATAGTGGTACAACAGTGTCATCCAACGAAAAGGTAGGATCGTAAAGACATTATGGTGTGTCTTTACTCACCTTATTCACTAGATCTGGCATTGTGTGACTTGTAGCTCTTCCATTAAGTTGAGATGACTATAAAAAGAAAACTAAATATATTCAGGTCATTAAGGCAGTAGTACAACTAAAGACATTTGTGAAAGAGGACTTCCAGAACTGCTTCAGAAAGTGACAAGAAGAATGGGATAAGTGTGGTACAAGTCATTTACACTTTCAGTTTGTCACACCAGAGAAATCATGCAATATATGAACATGTAAATAAGGACCAACATGTATAATGGATATTGGGAAATGTAAAAAATGTTCAAATCAGAAGGGGAACTAAGGAGGATGAGGGGAAAGGAAAGAAGGGAAAAGAAAAAAAAATAGAAAGAAAAATGAAACCAAAGATTTGTAAATAAAAGGGGTTGAAGGGAGAGAAGGGGAATTTTGTAAAAAAAAAAAAGGGTTGAAGGGAGAGAAGGGGAATTTTGAAAGAAGCAAGATAGATCATGTACAAGTACAAACTCCCTATGTTGAATATTATTATGTATATGTAAAATGTACCAATAAAATACAAAGTAAAAAAAGTGTGGTCCAAGAGAAATTGAGTGTCTAGAGGGGGATTAATAGCAATGTGTCTTTTCCAGTAACAAATTTAAAACTATTAAATATTCACTGTATTTGTCAATCATGCCTTGCATTTTCTCTCTAAACCATCTTTCTAGTTGGACAATTGAGGAATTATTTAAAGTCACCAATTTTTCATACTGTGGCTTTTGAAATTTGTCTTAAATAGAAAAAAAAATTTGTTGGGTGACATTTATTCCATGGAATGAATTAAATTTAAATATGTATATATGTGTATATACACATGTAGATATAAATAAATGCACTTGATTGATGCATGATTGGAACTGTAAAATTGTGACTGAATTTATACTAAAGAAATAAGTAATTTTACAATCATTAATAACAGTTGTAGCTATGCAAGCCAAGAAAATGATATGGGTAATTGAATTTCATGCTTCAAAGTGCAAAGTGATTGCTGTGAGGAAGTCAGGGGAAAATGTCTTGCCCTATGTAGAGTATTAAATATTTGAATACGTAAGCAGAGAGCAGAGAGAGATGAAGAAACATCATTTTTTCCTGAAGAGTGAAGGATTTTGTGCAGTGGAACGTCTCATTGAGTAAAACAATGACATTTGTTCTACATTACAGTTCATCATAATTTCCTTTCAACTTACTCATTTTGTGGGACTATTGGTAGAATCATGTCAAAGCTATGGTTATGTGAGTGACAGCTGTTACTGGTACATGAACAGAAAAAAAGGGACAGTTGCCTGAAAGATATAAAGAAAGGAAAGAGGAAAGCAGGGAGGAAAAATATTTGTCTTCAAAGTTACAATGTCAAAGAAAACTTTAGACTCTGGCAATCACAAACAGTTCTTGTGCCACCAAGTGGAAACAAGACCAAAAACTTCTGGTCCTTTTAAAAAGGATCACAGAACCAGGTGTGGCAGCCACAAGGTTTATAATCCCAAAGCTGTGGGAAACTGGGCAATTTAGCAATTCAGTGGCACTGTGTTTCAAAATAAAAAATTAAGAGAAAGGACTGGTCATGTAACTCGATGTAGAAGGTCTGAGATTCAATTGCCAGTCCTGAAAAAAGTCACTGATAGGCAAAAATTCAGTGTTTTTCTTTGTCCAGTGACAACTCCCACAGAACTGCATGTTTTCTCTGAGTCCTTACACTAATGCAGTGATATGTGCATCACTCAAGTGACTTTTGCTAGAAAGAATGATTGTATTTTCTTCTCAGAAAGCTCAATACACAACCTGTTTGCAGGTATGTCTTCCTCAGTAGATATTTCTGGAACACGTACAATGTTACAAGATCTACAAGGAGAAAAAATATGTAAGAATTATTTCCAGCTTCCCTTCAAACCCCTGATTTACATCTTTCCATGAAAATAAAGGAATTTTTCCAATCACAAGTCAAGGTTAGCCACACATACAAAGTTACCTCGTTAAATTTGCTTTATCAAAAACAATGGCAGCATGTCAATTCATCTGCTTACTTCCTGAGTCTTATTTCTTCATTGATGTCAAATTTGGTAAAGGATAAAAAGTGTGGCATAAATTTCCAATGTTAAGGACTAGCAAATATGTATCACTACACACCAAATGGTTTAATTTTATAGACCATTCTTTCATTCTGTCATTCAAGCACTATGTTTCTTCAGAAGTACTTTTTGGACTCTACTCCTTACCAGGTTGGGTTAAGGATTTAAAAGCTAAATGGAGTTAAAAACATGGACTGCATCTAACATTCCCTTTGTTTCCTCTGTTTTGTCTATTACATGCCTAGGGACACTGTATTAAAACCAACTATTTTTCCTATTTTCTCATCCCTGCTAGACAATGCATCCCTTTTGGATAGAGACAAGTTTTCATGTTTGTATTTTCAGTTCCTAATGCAATAATTTACCTTCTAAGAAGGTTTGCTGAATTTTAGTGACTTGTTCTCTGGAATTTAACTGTCTGAATTCTACGTGTTTATCATATTTGAAGTGATAACTGGATTTACATGTCTGATATTACATGCTGCTCACTAGGAAGGACTGTAAAATACGGTGGTATCTTCACCATATCAGAGAAATGTATGAAATTCTCTTATGTATGAAATGTGTGGCTTTTTCTTAAGAAAGAGAAGGTTGAAGTCATATTCTTGGCCCCTAATTATTTCTGCAAATCACACACCTCTTTATCAAAAAGTGTCTTTGACTATAGAGTGAATTATTAACCCACTAGGGTTCTAGCTACAGCTTCCCTGTTTATTCTGGTCCCAAAAGTTTTCCTTTTGTTTAAGGTACTGGGTCATCATAATATCTCCCTAGATGTATATCTTGTCTTCTCTCTTTGCTTCTTCTCCAAATACACTGTGGTGGAAATGATCATAGATAATGAGAGGCCTACCTATCAGTCTGATATTGATCAATCAGAATAATTAGTCATTGATATTAATCATTTAATCCTTGAAGTAGGATTCTTTTTGAAAGGATTGGAATAGACTCTTGGACTCTTCATCTCTGAAATTATGGAGTTGGAACTGGAAATTGCACAGAATTGCAAAATTTAAAAAGTAGTCTTAAGTTGTCTTCCTTAATTTATTCAGTGCACATGTCTCTCTTCTCCAAAGTCCTAAAGCAGTTAATATTCTGTACCATGCAATTTCTCAGTGATTATGTATTGTTTGGTAGTGTTCACTAATTGTTTCTTGTATAAAAATCTTGTATCTGTAAATAGATTGTATTGCTTGTGAATTTAGGAAATGTATCTTCTGCTTTCTCATATCTCATTGCCCACACATCAGCTCTTATGTTCTCTCACTTTCATTGCACTGAAGTCATCTGCTTAGTCGTTTCTCCTCTCCATCTCTAACATAGTCATATTTAGAGCTCTTCATTGCTTATAAAACATTTTGCCATATATTAGGACATTTGGTTCTCATCTAGATTCTAAGAATTAAATTTTAAATTTATTCCCATTTCTGAGGATGAAGTTCAGTCTCAAAATTAAGAGTTTTTGCAACCCAATCATATCCATGTACCGACTTAAGTAGTAGAATTTGAAAGGAAAGTAAAGATCTTTTCTTCAAAATTTATGTTTTGACTTTTTTTTACATAAGAGAAAATAATGACAAGAAAGAGAAAGAAAAATAAGATACAAGAAATAAGTTTTCACTATACAGATGCTTCTTGACTTTTTCTTTTGGAGACAGGGTCTTCCAGTGTAGTTCAGGCTGGCCTTGAACTTACTATGTGGCCCAGGCTGGCCTGGTATTACAGGCGTGCACCACCACGCCCACTTTGATTTATGCTTGGTTATGTCCCAGTAAACCCACTGTAAATTGAAAATATCCTTAGTCAATGATGCATTTAATACACCTAACTTACCTCACATAATAGCTTAGCAACACAGTGCATTGTGGAGTATCAGTTGTTTGTTCTGTGACCACTGGTTGCATAGGAGATGTGGCTGCTTGCCGTTGCCCAGTGTCTTGAAAGTATAGCACCAGATATCATTACCCAAGAAAAGATCAAAATTCAGAAATTGAAGTACAATTTCTAAGGAGTATGTATAATTTTCACAACATTGTAAAGTTGAGTCATCCTAAAGAACTATCTGTAGATTAAACTGTCATGGCTAAGTGGAAGCTGTGCTATTTAATGCTTAAGTAAGAGAATTAGACACATAAAGTACATAAAAGTTACCTCTGAAGTATTTATGAGTTTGTAGCATAATGTAGACAACACTTTTATCTTTGAATTGACATTAGCACTTGAATCCACACCAACATAAAGTATGATCAAAAAAATTCAATAAACATATAAAATTTTTAAGAAGTATACATTAGCATACATAGTGCATTAATCTTCCTTAACGTACTCTACTTCACTTCAAACACAATTATCCCATCATTCTTGCCACTTTCGAATTAACTCTGGGAGTCCTCTTTCATGACTGTCATTAGTTGCACTATCATGGCTGCCTTGATGTCCTGAATCAATTCAGAAAGTCTACCTTCATGGTCATTTTGACTTTGGGAAAGAGTCATAAATCACATGCTGCAAGATCCTATAAGTAAGGTGAATGAAGACATGCCATCATGTTTTTATGAGCCTACCTTTCTGTTGAATGGCACTGAGCAGCAGCATTCACCATACTTTAGGTCACATGAAAACATGATAAAAGAACTTCTAGACTGTTTCAAAAGTGGCAAGAACAATAGGTCCTGTGTTTGAAGCAAGGGAAAATACTTTGAGGGGATTGATGGCAGTTGGTCTTTAATCATAATAATTTTTATACAAAATATATTTTAATTACACCTTGCAGATATGAATGTGACTAACTTTCCTTTACTTCAAGACTTCAATTACCTAGATCACAGCTCACTACCATATGAAAAGCAAAGGGTTTCTGAGAATAACATAAAAGACTACATTCTGTGAAGCTTATACAGTTTTCATGTTCTTCAAGGGCTTATTCGTGGCCTTCCTACACACACTTACTTTTGACACACCCTTTATTACATGGACTTTCTTGTCTCACAGAAGAATGGAAATAGAACAGTGAAACTATAGGGAGCACTGGTTTAAATATGCTCAGTGGTCAGAATCGTGAATTGATTGTATGACAGTAAAAGATATGAGAGAAAAGCTAATGGGCATCAAGTCAGTTAGACAGGAGGAAATAATTCTAGTGTTCTATAGCATCACAGAAAAATTACAATCTACAAAAACTTACGTATTTCAAAATCACTACAAGACTAAAGTTTTTCAGCATGTAGAATTGACTTTTTTTGGAAAGATGGAGATGCTAATTTTTCTACTTGATCATTAGACATTCTATATATGTATTAAATTATACCATTCCCCATAAATATGTACAAATATGTATGAGAAAAAAACCCACAGTAGTTCAGAACCCTTAAGAAAAGAATGTTGCTGTTAGAGAACCATAACCTTGGTGTAGGAGCTATTTACCTACTCATCCATCCATCCATCCATCTATTCCATAGTTCACAAGAATTTAAGTGCCAAGTATTATTGCAAATCTGTGCATATGAAGATGAATAACCCACAGTCCCTATTTCTATGGCATCAAGAGTGTATTTGGGCACAAGAAATGAGTAAATCAATAATTATAATAGAGTTAAGGAAAATAATACATAAAAAAGAAGAATATAGTGTGATGGATATATTTAGTGTCTTGGGAGCATAGAATAGAAGAGAGGGAAGGGAAAGTGGTGGGGAAATTGGTAACAGGGTTTGTTGGGAGTTCAATAAAAATATTCATTATATTAAGATGAAGATGGCAAATAGCATACTCAAATGAAGCTACAGCAGTGACAATACTTAATCTGCATAAATAGCTAAGCAGGAACAAAAGAGGAGAGTTATATGGGAGTCACAACTCCTCTCACTGTGTTTCTGAATAACGTCTTCCAGAATTTATCTTTGTGGAGTCTTACAGACATGATGAAGTAACTATATTAATAAAGATTTGTGCTTTCTACAAGGACTCTTTCAGAAACAGAATCGGCCACCCGAGTAGTGTGATTTAAAATGTCTCTAACAGTAGTTCTGCCTCTATATCTGAAATCCCAATGGTAATGATATCTTAAAAGCATAAAAATCCTTGGTTCAGATTCATTATTATCTATTCAGTCTAACATATTGATCTAGTAGTCAACCCGTCTGCTAATATATCTGGGTCTTGAGGAAAAGAAATGGCCAGCATGCATGTATTGGTAGAAATGGTAGAATTGGTAGCATGCATGTGAGGTAGGGGGAAATACCACTCAGAAAGCAAAAGATAGTGATTTTTTTTATCAGGTTTGGTAATAACTTCTGGTAGAGCTTCTGAGGAAATATAAGGACCTGAAGGTGACAATAAAAAGACTAAGAAAGAAGAGAAAAGTTGAGCACTCAATATTAAAAACGTTGTGTACATTAGATGTAGCTTGCTTCACAAGTAGGAGTCTAGATTAAGCTGGTACACTGGAGCTGAGACCACTGTCCACACCTCTCCTAGCCTTGTACTGCTACCATGAAGAGTAAAGATAGAGCCCTTGTAAATTTCACAACACCTACAAGGGTGATCTAAAGGCAAGGTAAATGTTTAAGTAAAAAAAATGTACAATAAAAATCACATTGTCATTATTCCTCCTCAAATTATTCCCCCTCACTTTGAATGTATCCCATAGTTCTTGCATGTTCTGAAATGGTTCTGGAAATTCTCCTTTATGAGTATCTTATGAGGTGTGATAAAAAATATGATGACTGGTGCTGCTGAGTGCAATTCAACAGAGAGATGGACTTATGACATTATGCGGTGTCTTCATTCACATTGTTTACCAGATGTGGCATTATGCTACTTCTGGCTTTTGAGGAAAGTTAAAATGACTATAGAAGGTAAAGGATTTGTATCAATTCAAGACATTAAGGCAGACAAAGGAGCACTACCAGAGGCACTCACGAAAGAAAATTTCTAGAATTTCATCAGAGAATGGCAGTAATTGGTGGGATAAATGTGCTCAAAGTGAGGGGAGTATTTTGAGGAGGATTAATAACAACATACCTTCTACAGTAATAATTAAAATTTTTTAACATATATCATTTTTTTCAATTGTATCTTATATTCATTATTCATGTTATTTTCATGTTAAACTGCAGAGTTCGGGTTGTCTTTCACCTCCAAGCTGTTTTTCATGGGGGTCTGCACACTGCCTTTTCTGTTTGCTTATTCTATGTCTCTTCAACTATTGAAACTCTCCCACTGTGATTTCTCAACTTCACAACCATAACTGGCAAAAGCCTGCTCTCTCTAACCTCTTCTCTGAAACTGCTTCCACCCTATTTTTCATTTTGCACTTTGAACCTGTAACTTATGTGTTGTGCGAGGCTGTTCTGTGCACTGTGAGATATTCCACAGTACCCTGGAATTCATGAACTAGATACCAGTGGTTCACCCACTTCAGTCTACAGATATTGTTGATATCTGAGTTGAATGGGACATTCATTGATCCCCCATTAAGTCCTTCTATACTAATGGCCCTGGCAGATGCCCAAAGACAAGACTTTCATTGAAACCCTTCATGGCATAGCTTTTTCTTTCCAACTTTGTCTTCCATTGCCTCACCTTAGCCCTTGCTACAACTGGGACTGAGAAGGTAAGTAATTACTTTGCTCTCATTGTCACATCAGATCATGTTAATTCTTTCCTCTCCTACGTCTCACGCATTTTAGTTTGACATATTGTGTCATCAGATTACATCAGCCTGTACTCCTCATTGTGGTTTCATCTGCTGATTTTATATTCTTCTTCTCTCATTTTGTCTTTATTTCACCTCCTAGGTCATTGTATTAATTAATTGCAGAACACATAAAAATGATTTTTCTAACACTTTGACCTTCAGTTTCTTAGACTTTTCCTTGAATCATGTTGTCTTTCACTCTATCTCAGCCTCTCTCTCCACAGAGCTATCCCAAACATTCTAATTACTAATATCTGCAGTTCCTTTCTCCATGTATTCAATTTAATGCACCTTGTTCTCTCTAATTCATTCACCTCATTCTTTGAGCTAATTCTGGACTGCGAAAAATTTCATGAGGTTTACTGGAATAAATGCAAATAACAAAAATGAATCAGAAAGTGGAATATGCTGGAAGAAACTTCTAGTTGTAGTACAGGTCCTGTGCTGGTGAAAGGGAAGGAAAGAAGTTTGGACAGAAAAGGTCTTAGATTGCAGTGTAATTCTAAGATAGTTTTGGAAGAACTCATTGGGAATCATTTAGCCTCAGTTGCCTGTCAGAAGATTCCTGAAACTCTCAGAAAGGTTTTTCTTTAGTATGTGGCAGGATCTATTGCTGAGAAGTTTGGCCTTAGCAAAACATAATGACAGAATTCAAAATACTTAAGCCATGGCCATTGGGTAATTACATTCCCTATATTTGGAATCTGAGAAGCAACTTCTCAAGGTCCCACAGATCCCTAATTTGACAATCTTTACTTTTACACAAACAAGGAATTCTGATCCATTAATCTACCTCACCTTAACAGTATTCTGATATTATCTTATCCTGTTTAAATTACATAGTCAATCATTGTAATAACTTCCTTGTATACTCCCTTCCCCTCTTGTTTTTTCATACTTGACTAAAATTAAAACCATGGCTAGCAACAATTCTTTGCCTACCCCATACCTATTCCCATGCCACTGAATAAATCTCAATGAAAAACAAACCAACAAACCATTTTTTTTCTCTGTATCTGCCTTATGATCTTGACTCTCACTTTCCAAAGAAAATCACCACAGTCAAATAAAAGCCTGCATAGGCTTCCCAAAACACAACGTTTCATACTTTATTATGAGTTCTTTTCCAAGGTTAGCATCTCTAGTTACATGCTTGATCTAATTAATTTTTGTCTAGCACTTTGCTCCCTCTCTAATCATCTCCTCTCTCTCCTACGTATTCTATTCTCCTTTCATTGTCTGCACTCGGAGCATATTCATCAGCATACAAAATTCTATTTGTCTTTTCCTTGAAACACAAGAAAGATTTGTCTTTTCTGTACATTTATTCTTTTCATGATCTTATTCAATTTTATGGCTTTAAGTTTCATCTAAATTCCATGAATTCCAATACATGTATGTCCAGTCCAGTCCTCTTCATTGAATTCTACACTTTTGCCTCAAGCTGATTCATTAATATTTCTATATGCATGCCCAATAGACACTTCACAGGCAATCATGTTGGATGTGAAATCCTGATTAACTTTCCAGAAACTTGTTCTGTTGCATTGCATTTGGGAAAACTCTATCCCTTCAAAACATGAGTCACTTTGGTTCCTTTTTTGGTCATTTCCTACATCCAGTCCATCAGGAAATACTATTGGTTCTATCTTCAAAACAACCACAATTTGAACATTTCTCTCCACCTTCACTGAACCCACTCAGGTTTCAACATCTTCCATAACTCATTGATAGAGTTTGCTGGAAGGTCTGTTTCTATACCTGTTCATATTTTATTCTCAACAGGAACCTATGATCATTTTTAAAAAATTTTAAGTTATGTCATACTTTGTGCAGACTAATGTAGTGACTTCTTAAAGTAGTCAGAAAAAAAAGCCAAAATCTTGTCAGTTACCTATGAACTGCATATTTTCTGCTTCCTCAGACCACATTATCTCTCTGCTCTTAAATCTATGCTTTCCCTTTGCTACAGTCATTTTTGCCTTTTAGTTATTCCTTGAGCATTCCAAGAATACTTCCTCCAGAGACTCCTGTACTGTTTTTTCCTATTGCCCAATGCGTCATCTTTTGGTTATTGCTTCCTTTACTTATTGTTCAAATGTCACCTTCTGATTTAGCCTACCAGGATACTATTAAACTTACAACTTTCTCTTGCAACTACCCAATCTTCCCTCTTGCTGCACTTATTCTTTCTTTTGTGTGCATTTCATTATACTGTATAATTTGTTTATTATGTTCATCATTTATTATCTCTATCTGTTATGGTTCGTGTCTAGATGTCCCCTGAAAGCCTCATGTAGTTTTACAGCTTTTTTTTTGGAGGTAGCTGAATCTGGAATATGTGATTGATTCATAGTCTGATGCTGGAATTAAGTGTTCTGGGATTAAGGGTGTGAATGCTACACCTGCCCTGGGGCAGGTAACCTGCATACAATATAATGGACAGAAAGACTTGTTTCTCTCTTGTTGCTTCTGCTGTCCTTCTCTTGCTCCTGCCATGAATGGCTGACCCTCTGCTATGTGCCACCCTGCCTTGCAGCCAGCCAATTAATGCCTGAAACCTCTGCAAACTCTGAGCTAAATAAACCTTTCTTCCCTTAATTTTGGGTGTCAGGTATTTTTGTCTCAGCAACAGGAAAGTTGGTAAAATGGTAAGCCCTATGTAAACATTTTCTTCCTTGGCTATTTTCTTCAATGATATTTCCCAAATACCTTGAACATTAGCCAGCATAGTAGGGTTTACTAAGTAGTTGTTGAATCAACAGGCAATAAATAATAAATTGAATTTACTGAACCTGTAACTTTTGCTTCATTTCATGTCTGCGTGGGATAGTGGTATTTGTACTTCAGGTGTTTTTATAGCTTTCCTTAAGGATTTGTAAAGCTTTCATCCATTCACCTATTGAATATCAATTAAATGTATCACATTATTTTAATAAGTATCAAAAATTGGAAACAGAATTTTGCCACCTGAGTGCACACAGAGAGGGATTCCTTTGCCCAAAACAGAATGAGCTGGTACAGCTGCAGCAAATGAATCAACGCAGGTTAACAATCTTGAAAATGTCTCTACTTCCATTGAGTCTAAGCCAACTGGACACAAACTTGCCTGAAGGGGTCAGGTAGAAATGGACTGCTCCAGCTGGCAAGCTAGGCAATCTCGAGCCCTGGGTTCAACATCAGGCCCTGGGCTGACAGCAGTAGGAGCTCTGTAAACTAAGCATAACAACTTACCTGCCAAGAATCTTTCCTCATTTCCCTGTCCAGCCCATCAGGAGCCATTTTTAGCTTTTAGGTCTCAGGAAGCATTGACCAAAGTGCATTCCTGTGCCATGACTGAATTTTTGTATAGTCTCTGGGCTGGGGGCTGAGGAAAGTCAGCAAGATTTCCTATACCAGTGTGCAATTGACTTCCACTAAGCTCCTTCTCAGAAAGTGGCACACTGCTTAAGTGAAGCAATGAATGTTGTGGTGTACACTGGATTTTAGCATTTGTTTCTTGCCTAATAAAATGTTTTAAATTATTCTAAAGCTATAGTCCTATGAACGGGTAATGTGAAGTTCCATTAAGCAGAGGATGATTACATTTGCAAATATCAGTGAAATGATCAGAATATTCCTTGGGAATATGCCATGAGCAGGCAAAGGGCAATTACCAAACTCTGCCTGAAGCTGCAAAGAAGTTATTTCCTAAAGCCAGAGTTAGGCTATTATTCAACAAGCAGAGAGGGAGGGAGGTGGTTGAGGATTTGTTCCATCTCATTTATTTTACAGCACAACAACCTGTTGTCGCTAATGACAACTTGGACATGAAAGAGAAAATGGAAATGAAAGACTTGAACTTTGCTTTAGCATTATGGTGTTCATCCTCAGTACAACAGGAAAAATTGGCAGTCGATGAATGTTAGGTGGATGGCTAGAACAAACATTAGTTGTTATAGTAACAGAAAAAGAAGGCTGTATTGAAGAAAGCAGGAGCTTTAGGATTGGCGTGCCCTTCGTTCTGTACTGGCTCTATCACTTACCCCTGTAAGTAAACCACTTTATGAGACTCAACCGATAGCTATTCCATGGGTAATATAACAACTACTTTATGATAATTTGGAAGAATGAATTGTATCTTTTTAAAAGGCATGGAAAAAATGAAGAACAAAATGCCTACCATTCAGTAAATTCTCCATAGAAGAGTTTGTTATTTTGAAAACAGAGACAGATATAACTAATTTTACATTAAATAAGGTAGAAATTATTTGTATTATTTTCCCAGGAATATATTAACCTTCATAATTCTGTGTTTGCTTGCATGCTTGTGTGCACATGTGTTTGTTTTTGGTGTTTTTTTATGTGCTTTGGGGATAGGGTCTTGCAATGAGGTTCAGGCTGGCCTTGAACTCACTATGATCTTCCTGCCTCAGTTTCCCAAATGCTGGGATTATAGGCATGTATCACCATGCCTGTTGTAACCTTACAAATTCATTCAGAATAGGACTTTTGGGTTTTTTTTTTTTTTTTGCATTAGCTATCCAATTCCTATGGATCATAGAGTGGATATTCTAATTCACTCTTACTGAATTGCCTTGCTCTTACACGCTCTATTTAACCTAAAATTTCCTAAAGTCATATAGGTGAATTGATGAAAAGAAAGCAAAGGACTTATTTCCACATGTAGAAGTGGATTTACACAGAGGCATGTAAAAATAATCATTTTCCTCACAGAGTTGCCAAAACTAAAGAAAATGCTTCCAATAGTATCAAAATTTAAACAGAATATGAGACTTTGCTAAACTTTTAGATTTATAACATAGAGCATCTTTTTAGATGTTTGTTGAGTCTCACTCCTAGGTGAAATTCACTTGGCTTTTTTTTTTCTTGTTAAATCATATAGATTTGTTACTTTTCTTATACTAATTCTTCATTATCTGTGTACATTATATCTTTATTCTGTTCATGCCTTACTTTTACTTATGTTTTCCATGACTGTCTTTAATCGATAAAAAGGTACTTATTAAAATTGACAACTGCTGTTATACTAAGTGGAAAAATACTGCATGCTTCCACATTAAGAGGAAATTAAGAATGCCTGCTCTCCCTACTTTTCTTATACTAGAAGTTCAAGTCAGTTCAATAAAGCATGAAAAACATATAAACATACAGATTTAAATTGAGAAGTGATATTGCCCTATTTACATAAAATACTGCGTATGTTTAAAAATATGGTGAAGGACCTCCAGAAAGATGGCAGAACAGTAAGCAGCAGAGTAAACAGTCTCTCTGAGAGAAACAGTTCAGATACTGAAATATAACATCATGGAGAGGACAAGAAGGAAGGAAGTGGGTCCCCTGGACGAAGGAAGAATCTAAACTGAGAATTGAAACCCACAGAGAGAGTAAAAAGAAAAATTTAAACAAAGAAGAAGGTGGTAGCTGGTGATGCCTTAGCCTGGAGCCAAACTCACTCTGCCAGAGGAGCTGTTAAGCCTGGGGACACAGGGTCGCGGTCGCTGTGGCAACCTGAGAGGTCTCTGCAGAGAGGTATGGCAGTGGAAACAGAGTGGCAGACATGGAGGTCTGTGCTGGCTGGTGGTGAGTGCAGGGGACTTGGTCCTCCCACAGGAGAGAGTGATTGGCCAGGAAGCACTTTGGAGTTGGGCAGGATAAGCCCAGGGCCAGGACTGCTGCCGGCTTCTTCCAGCAGCTCCAGGTTGGGAGCAGACCCATGGAAGTTGCTTGGACTGAGTTCTGCTCCTGTGTGCATTCCAGACAACATTGCCTAGGTTCCTAACCAGCTTAGATCCACATTCTCTAGCCAGTTCTGCTCCCATGCACACTCTAAGGGCCCTTGTAGGCTGGTACCCACCGCGGTGCAGAAGCATGGGTGCCCACCATCAGATACCTGTAGCCAGCATGGGCTAGAAAAACCAGTCTCTCTTCAGAGAAATTGTAGCCAATGCTGGAAGTGCCTGGGACCACATGACCCAAGTGTATGGAAGATATCAGGAATATGTCAAGACGAAGAAAGAAAAGGCAATCTTTGGCATCCAACCCAAGCAGCCCAAGTCCAGGAGAGATAGGGAGTTCACACCTGAAATGTCTGATGTCAACTGAAGTAAAGAAACAACTTCATGAGGCTATAAGAGAAATTAGAAAAGAAATATGATCCCAGGTAAAAGAAGAAATGAAAAACATAATAAAAGAATTACTAAGCAACTCTAAAGAAGCCACAGATTAAAAAAAATATAGGAGCAAAGGAAACGGGGGAAATCATGAATGAACAATATAAGAGAGATTTAGAATGCATGAAACAGATTCAAAGAGATAGCCAGGAAATGAAAAACTCCATTGAAAGCTGGCAAAACCACTTGAAAGAAACTGAAAATAGACTTTCAAACCTTGAAGACAGGTTTCCAGCTTGTGGTCTCCACAGGAAATATCTCTTAAAAATAACAAGGAATCAGGAAGCAACAATTCAACAGTTGCAAGACAATTCAAAGACACACAACTTAAGAACAAAAGATGTCTTTGAAAATGCAGGGGTCAAGACAAATGACAGCAGAACCCTATTTACAGAAATAATTTCTGAGAATTTCCCAAACATGGGAAAAGGAAGTGACATTCAAATAAGTGAGTCATATAGATCTCCAGTTAACCATAACCAAAACAAATCTACACCCAGACATGTAATAATCAAGATCCCAGAAATTCAAGTCTAGAACAGAATATTAAAACTTGTTAGAGAAAAGAAACATACTACCTATAAAGGAAAACCCATCCAAATTATGACAGACTTCTCAACACAAACCATCAAGTCAAGAAGAGGCTGGAGTGAAGAATTGCAAGTCCTCAAAGAAAACAACTTCCAACCCAGACTGATGTACCCTGCAAAACTTTCTTTCAAAATTAATGGAGAAACAAGATACTTCCATGACAAAGACCAACTCAAGGAATTCATGACCACCAAAACAACCCTACAAAGAATACTAAAGGACATTCTAGAGAGCGATAAAAAGGACCATAGTCGCAGGAACAATGGCAGAGGGGGACTATCAAGTTGGGGCAGTCAACTGAATGGAGAGGAAAAATAGGGAGCCAATGGCAGGAAAATAGCATGGCAGAGACAATGCAGTGCAAGAAGGCCACAACTATTAATGTAGATGGCCTCTATGCACCAATAGAAAAAAGCACAGGCAGAGTGGATCAGAAGACAGGAACCATCAATATGCTCTATACAAGAAACACATTTAACTAGTAAGAAAATTCATAGCCTGAAAGTCAAAGGAGAGAGAACAATGCCCTATGTGACAGTGAGCCTGAAAAAAAAAGTAGGGGTAACTTACCCAACAACTGCCAAATGGATAAGAAAGACATGGCATTTTATGTGGTGGAAAGCTACTCAGCTATAAAGGAAGATAATCTCAAGGCCCTCGTAGATGGATAGAGGCAACTTGAGATCATGCTCATGGATGAAATGGTTCAGGTCTCATGGGTGAATTTTGTGTTGTCTCCCTAGTACAACAAACTAAAGGAGTTAGTGGGATCCAAAATACACAATACATATTGGGAAAGTCGAAGGGGAGGAATTATCTAAAAAGAGAAGGAAGTGACCACTGTTAATCTATTATCATCATTTGAAGCTCATATTGTCTTCATTGTTCTGATTAGTTTCATTTTATTCTGATTTATTTGATTTTATTATACTCAATGGCATGGACAGCTATTTTAAAGATAACAAAATATATAATTGCAGCCGAGGATTTCCAATTATCTTGTTTCAAAACCCTGTATTGCTTTCATTGTTTTGTTTTGATTGATTTTACTGTACTTTGTGTTTTTGATTATATGATTTCTGAAGGTATAGACAATTATTCTGAAGATAACAAGAAGCATTATGGTAGCCACTGCTGTTTTACTAGTATCTTGAAGTTCTGTATTGGTTACATTGTTCTGCTTTTTGTTTTGTTTTGCTTTTGTTTTTTACTGGTTTTATTTTGTTCTGTTTTGTTTGATTTTATTTATCCCTGATGGTATGGGCAGGTATACTGCAGATAACAAGAGGCATTATGGTAGCCTTTGCTGATTGCCTTTTACCTTGTTTAGAAGTCATGTACCATATTCATTGTTTTGTTGTGATTGACTCTACTCTGTTTTATTTTCTTTGGTTGTATTCTTTTCAAAATAAAAAACTACGGTAAAATCTGAAAATATAGTATAAGTGATTAGAACAATGTTTTTGTATACAAGATCAATATATAAATATTAACTATAAATCTACATTATAGTAATAAGCAATTCAATCTGAATTTAGGTAAAAAGAAACCAAAAATTGCTTAAGTGGGCAATGTTTTTTTAGTAAGGATACAAAAGTAAATCAAATGCAAAAAGGAATCTTTTTGATGAATAAATATTGGAGTTATTGAATATTTACATGTAGAAAAGTAAATACTGACCTTATATTTTATACAAAACTTCACTAAAAATGGATCTCAGACTGAAATGTAAAATTCCAAATGATAAAACCCTTTGAATGAAGGCAAGAGAAAAACTTTGTGGCCTTGAAGTAAGCACAAAGTCCTTATAAATAATACCAACATTATGGTTCATTAAAAATGATTAAATAGACTACCAAAATTAACAGCTTTAGTCTGGAAAAGACATTGCTAAGAGAGTGAAAAGATAAGATATGTACTGGGAGAAAATATTTACAATCACATATGTGATCAATGATTTGCATTCAAGACATATAAAGAAGTCTCAACACTTGACAATAAGCTTCCAAACCACCTAACACAAATCCAGGCAAAGAATGTGAACACACTTCACCAAAGATAATATTCAGATGGAAAATAAAAACACAAGAAAGCATATTCTGTGTTGCTAGTAATCAGGAAAATGCTTTTAAAATACAGTATAATCCAATATCACTATACAACTATATGAACAGATTTTAATTAAATGACTTTACCAAATGCCTGCAAGAATGTGAAACAACTGGAATTTTTATACATTTGAATGAAGGTAAGAATACAAAATTTTGTATTTATTCTGAAATTGATTTAATCATTGCTTATAAAGTTAAACATATACCCTATGATCCTATAATCTTGTTCTATACTCTCATATTCTATATTCTACATTCTTTATATTCTCATCTAGAATAATGAAACTTTGTTTATTCAGAAAGCATACACAAATGCTTTGAATAATCTTCATAATTACACCAAACTGGAAGCAACCCAAATGTCTTTCAAGGGAGTAAATGGATAAACAAAGTGTGGATTGCTGAATGACGGAACCCTTCTCCACAATAAAAAGGAACAGACCACTGATATACATATTAACATGGTTAATCTCAAAACTATAAAGCTGAATGAAAACAGCAGTCTCAAAAGTTCATATTATACGATTTCATTTATGATACTCTGAAAAAGTAAAAATTATGGGACATAGAGCAGATTAGTGGTTGACAGTGATTTGGGTGGGGAAGTGTTTGAGTACAAAGCTAGATCATGCATATGTGAATTTTGAGAATAATGGAAGTGTTGCATGTCACTGTGATAGTATAACATGAATATATCCATGGAATAAAATTCACAGAATTGTAAATTCAGAAGAATGAATGTTACTAAGAATTTTAAAATTTATTTTTACCCAGCAGTTCTATGTGATTGCACTAGTGAGATAGGATTACCATCAAGGCAAGCCAACCTGTGGCACTGTCATGTTTTTATTGCTTTTAAAATAAGAAAAGACAACACAATAAAAGTTGTTTGTAAAGAAAAGACAATTACAGTGACAATAATTCAAGCTAAGTACCAAACATTCAGGTGCCGATGAAAATTCCTTAAGTTCTGAAATTCAGGTAAAAATGGACTTTGCCTATTTGCCAAATTTACAGGAAGTAGTTTAAAGTTTGCAGATAACCAGTCTTTATAAGTACCTTTTAGCACATATCATTTAATAAATGACTGCATAGTGACTGGACTATATGAAAAGTGGGCCAAACCATGATTCAGAGCACATAGAACTGTCACCACTTAACCAGAAACAATATCAAATCTCCTGCCTTTTAGTTTTCTATTTGTATACTTCATTCTCTTCTTTCAATCAAAATCCCACTCATTAAGAGCCTGATCAAATTTAATCTCTTCTAAATGTCTTCCATGTCTTCTCTACCTTTCTTTTATTTTTTTATTTCAGAAGCTGACAACTTGCATTTAGACTTTGAAAGTAACCAAATAGCCTGTTACATTATATACTATGTTAACACATGGATATGTCTTATTCCTCTACATTTATTGAAAAATCCATGGATAATGAAACTCTAATTAAACATGTTGTCACCTTCCTTCTGAATCCTTGTCAGGATCTTCATTCCACCCATACACATAGAAGCCATGTCTGATGCTGCCTCAGGGCTGATGCTCTCTGAAGATCCTCATGACCTTTCTCCTAGGTAGGCAGGGAACACGGTTTTGCTGAAGCTGAGTGATTGGGTACATGTGAGGACAAAGGATGATGCAGCCCCTTGTTGTTCCAAGATCTCAGGATGGCAGAAGAAACTTCTGGACAGCACCTTCACCTCTAAAGCTACATCATGGCACGGAGCAGGTCCCTGGCAAGGACTCTTACACCATGAGCGAGTGAACAGTTACTCTCGTCAACCAGACTTTGCTCAGGAATTTTAGTCTGCCCACAGAAAAACCCACCACTTTGATTCCACAAGAGGTAAATGGAGGAGAAAATACTAGACTGCACTAATATTTCCCTTAAAAATTCCATTAAAGGAATTCATATAATAAAGATATTTTATTTCCTTCACATAAAGGATGAAAGTAGAATTTCCTCCTAAGTTTTGCTTTTTCCTTCAGACAGGGCTCCTAATAAAAAAGATTTGCTATCATCAAATTGATTTAATCAGTAGATTTAAACGGTGCTTGACATTGAACCTAATGATTATGACTTTGCTATATTTATGTGTTTTGTATATTTGCACGTGGTGGGCTTATTAAACAGAGCAAATAATTTGCAACAAAGTGTGCTGGGTCCTTGTAAGCTAAACGTTTCCCTTCTTTACCATTCTGAGCACTGTTTTTTCTAAGGCTTAGGGTGTAGGTTCACACACATTTAGAAGTTGTCTCCTGTTATCTTAAATTCAAGATATAGTTCCTGTTCTTTTTCATCATAAGAGTGCTTCTTATACTATATTTGGAATTTTAAAATATTATGATGAGAAGAGAAGGCAGATGAAAATTTATTTACCATTTCAGAAATGGACCTGGCTCTGAGTTCACTAAAGCTCCCATTAGATAATGAACATTAGTGAGAAATAGAAGTGGGCAGAATATGCGGTGCCTCTCTGGTTCCAATCCAATTCAATTTTTCATCTCACCCTTGCGTGAAGCCATGCTTGGGGACAACAGCTTGTATAGGAATCATAGAATACTAATGATCAGTACTGTGCCATTTAATACTGCTTTGTATTGTTCTTCAGTGATTATACTGTGCTTTTAAAGACAACTTGCTTTGACCAAAGACTGGAAATATGTTTCTCACTGGTTTGGTGTATTTCCCAGAGCCTGTGTAATAATATGAACACTCCATAGATAGCTAGTACTTGCCTATTTCCCAGCACAGCCACAAGTACAGAAAAGTAGACACTTAAAATATTAATTTCTTGCTATTCAGAAAAGAAATATGGTTTCTCTAGCTTAGCCAGAGAGACTGTCCTTTTGACCTACAGCATTTTCACAGTTGTTTAAAGTACAGCATAACTGTCATTTTTGATGCTATGAAACACTGTACTTCCACTGACCCTCTTGGCTTCAACTAGTTTTAATAGGAATATAAGCAACTCTGAAAGACCCGATAATTTTAGTTCT
>RJWT010005029.1:0-31867 GCA_004365215.1 Cuniculus paca
TTCAAAATAAAAAAAAAAAGGGTTAGGGTTGTAGCTCAGTGCAAGCCTTGGAGTTCAGTCCCTAGTACAAAATACACACACACACAATTCACAAAAAACAAGTAAAAAAATAAATTTTTATGATTTAGATCTAAAATAACCTCCCAAATGCTCATGTGTTCAAAGAGGGGGCTTTCGGAAGGTGACTGGGTTATGGAGGCACTCTGATCATCAGTAAATCAATCTTTTGATGTGTTCATAGCCGAACATGTTGTTCCAGAGGTAGGACCCAGTTGGACTGGGTGGATCATTTGGAAGTGTGTTTTCGGAGGCCATGCGTGGTATCATTGAAAAATAAGGCAAATGTTTAAATTTTTAAAATTATTGTAATAAAAGACATGTCACCATTAATCTTTCTCAAAACACTCTCTCTTGCTTCAAATACATTTATCCCATCATTTTTACCAATTTCTGAAGCAGTTCTGGAAGTTCTCTTTCGTGAGTGTCCTTATTTGTGCTGCCATGACTACCTCAATGTCCTCAATTCAAAATATTTACCTTTCAGGGTCATTTTGACTTTGAGGAAAAACCAGAAGTTATGCAGTGCCACAGTCAGTAAACTAGGTGAATGATGTTGCGTTATAATGTTTTTATAAGCCCGCCTTTCCATTGGATGGCACATAGCAGCAGTATTTACTGTATTTTTTTATCGTACCTCATAAGGATGCTAGCCAAAGAGGATTTCCAGAACCACTTAAGAAAGTGGCAAGAACAATAGCATAAGCACGTCTAAAGCAATTAAGGGTACTTTGAGTGGATTAATGCAATGTGTCTTTTATTGTAATTATTTTTAAAATTTAAACATTCATGGTAATTTTTTACCATACCTCATATCTCACTCTGCTCTTCTCTTTTTTTCACTCTGCTTCCTGGCTGCCACGGATTGAGCAGCTTTCCTCCATCAGACCCTTTTTCCATTGCTGTTTTTGCTTTGGAGCCAGCCAACAATGGATTGGAACTTCCAAAACTAATAGTCAAATAAACTTCTCTTCCTTTCAGTTGTGGGTGTCAGATATTTTTTTCCCAGCCACAGGACATCTGACCAATTCACAAATAAACAGCAGTAGCAAAAAACAAAACATGACACTAGAGGATTCTGACTAATATCAGCCAAAATTTACCAAGTACATATTGTGTGCCAGCCTCTGCTCTTTCTGCATTGTTTCATGTAACCATCTTAACAGGTTTTTTTTAGAAGTTACCCTGGGTTGGTTATCTTCTGTTACAATAACAAAATACTCAACACAGGTAATTTATAAAGGAGAAAAGGTTTATTTTGGTTCACAGTTTGGGATGCTCTAACTCATGATTGATTTGCCCATTTGGGTCTGTAGTAAGGCAGCACATAATGACAGGAGCCTGTAGTGAAGTAAAACTACTCAAACCATGTCCAGAAGAAAAGAGAGCAATGAAAGGGCTGGAGTCCCAGGTTTGCCTTCAAGTGCCTGCGTCTAGTAATCTAAAGACTTCTCACTAGCCTGTACCTCTTAGAGGGTCTACTACCTTCCAAAAGCATTATCCTGGGGACAAAAGCTTTAACACATTGGCCTTTGGAGGACATTCAAGTTCCAAACCAGCAGGATCATTGAATGCAAATAAACTCCAATTTTACACATGAAGAAGGCACAGAAAAGTCAAGAACATTTTTCAATTTTTTAACAAAGAATAAATAATAAAATCAGGGCTCAGACACTATTAATCTGACTCCATAGCCTCTTCATCTCATTACAGAATAGTATTTAATGTGGCAACTGAAGTAAAGAAGCAATTTAGTTCTTGTATTGTTTGGTTCATTTTACATGCCTATGTCTGATGGTCTGAACAGCTATTTTGAAGATAACAAGAGGCATAATGGTAGCCATTGTTAATTTCCTATTATCTTCTTTTGAAGACCTGTATTATTTTCATTGTTCTGTTTGGTTTGGTTTTATTCTGGTATGTTATGTTAGACTTTATTATGTCTGATGGTATGAGCAGCTATTTTGAAGACATCAAAATATATTATGGTAGCCATTGTTGATTTCCTGTTATCTTGTTTTGAAGTTCTGTTTCACTTTCATTGCTTTGTTTTGATTGGTTTTATTCTGTTCTATTTTGTTTGATATTCTTCCCTTCAAAATAAAATTTTTAAAAATCTTTTAAAAAATAATATTTACTAACGTTGAATGGATAAAAGTATAAAGTTGGCACAAGCACAGGTGGCCTTACATGCCAGACTGAGTGGTTAGATGATTGCAGACCCTAGGCCCAATGTTTGAGAAGGAAATTGATATTTCTGTTTGCTTTAGTCCTTCCTTGTGAACCGCTCTTGAGTCCTTCTGATGAGTATGACATGGCCTCTGAGTTACTCCAGAAGTGAAAAAGTCTCACAAGCAAACCATGAAAGCCTTTCAAACATTCAGCAATATGGATTGTTCACTCATGTTTCAGGAACTGGCAATACGATGATGAGAAAGACAATACCTGCCTTCATGGGGCTGAGCATGTAAGATCCATCATAAATAAGCTGCCACTATCTGGTGGTCAGAACAGGGGAAATAGCAGTTGCTAAGAGAAAACACAGCAGGAATATTGAAACTTGGCTTGGACTTCAAGGATGGACTGGGGCTGGCTATGAAAGGATCCTTTTGGCAGCAATATTTGAGGTAAAAAGTAAGTAGTTCTTCAGGAAACAGTGAATAAATGTGGCTGCATGTGGTGGGGCTGAGAGGGAAAGGCTAGAGAGAATTTGTAAGCAGAGGGAACCATGATACAAGAGGATGAGAGGAAACCTATGCTGATACAGATAGACTATTGTGTTGATGACACACAGATTACAAAAAAGAGACAAATGGAGGCTAATGAAGACTAATGAGATTAATGAAGCTGAAGGTGCGACCCAAGACTGAGCTGTGGCGGACCCTGAAAATCACTTTAGGGATTGTGAGGGTGATGCTGTAGTTTTATGGTGTTACTATTGATGAATGGTGTCTTAGTTACTTTTCTCTTGTTGCTGAGACAAAATACCTGAAGCCCAAAATGAAGAAAGAAAAGATTTATTTAGCTCACAGTTTGTGGAGGTTTCAGTCCATACTCAACTGGTTCCAAGGCAGAGTGGCACATGACAGAGGGCAACAGTTCATGATGACCAGAAGGCTGCAAAAGCAACAAGAGCAAAAAGGGAGGAGCACAGAGAGAAGATTCTTTCTGTCCCTTATATTGTCTGTAGGCCACACTCACTTGGGTGTAGCACTCACACCCATAATCCCAGTATTGGACTATGAATCAGTCGTAAACTCTAGAAGCCTGACCCTCATGACTGCATGAGGCTTTGGGGGGACACCCAGGCACAAACTATAACAAATGGCATGATTAACTTTGGAACCCAGACAAAGAAGTAAGCATGGTAATGGGGATGTGGGCCACACACTAGGGACAGAGGGAAGGAAGTGTTCATCACTCCTGATTTAGAACTCAAAACAGAAGTTAACTGGTGGTACCTCAGGACCTTCCTCAGAATGCATTCTTGTTTAGGCACCCAGAATGGGGGAGAATTGAGACTTCCCTTGACCTCTGTTAATGATCTCCATCCACCTGCCTGAGCTGCGAGTAGCTTTTAGATTTCATAGAATCTGTCACTGTCCTGCTTCCTCCAGTCACTGACAGTTAGCTGACCTGGACATTGCTCTCACAGGTCCAGTGAGCCACTCTTGCTCTGCCATCATGGGGTTAGCCCCCATGCCATGGCCCCACCACAAAACACAGGCGGGTTTCAGATGTTTGCAAGCCTGCTTCATTCTATAGCAGTCTGATTCCTGGCTTCTGATACTATTACTTACACATGAAATTTCCCTTAGAGAAACATCTCTCTCAACATGTTCTTTATGGATTCTAGTTTACTAGCTGTGGGGACCCTGAGCAAGTTACTTAGCCTCTTTGCTCTCCATCCCTTCATCTGTATATATAGATAACAACAAGAATCACTTCCCAGGCTTCTTGTAAATTTTCAATGACTCAATACATGTGAGACTTCAAAAAGTATCTGGTGTATAAGAAAGTCAGGCACTGTGGTTATTAAGAGCAGCCCTTTCCTCTTAGAACAATGGAAATTATCTTTACTATCCTAGGAAGCAATATGGCAAGCAGAAAAGGAGATTTTGCAAGTTGAAGTAAAGAAAAAGTCATAGAATTATCCTCAAATAAAATACAAATTCGAAGTGTCTCCATAATTGAGTGAAATTTTTAACATAAAATGCTGTATGACATAGGGAACTGTGCAGTTGGGGCTCAATTGTTCTGTTACTGTTGGCTTCTCAGTTTTGCAGATTCTTTAGTTTCTCTCACTGTGAACACCTGAGCTTTTAGATTCGGACAAAACTGAGCTGGAAAACTGACAACCGTGCCCTAATTCTGTGCCTTGAGGAAGCTCACTCAAATCCTCTGATCCTTAGATTCCTCATCTGGAAAATGAGCCCAGTCCTACCTACTTGGAAGCGCATACAAGGAAGGACAGCGTCTTTCCAAATTCCCTAGCATGATGTGGTGATGAAGTGACAGAATTCTGCTTTCTCTTGGACCTCAGATCTACGCACATACTCAGAAGATGCATTCTGTAAGGAAAAAAAAGAAAAGACCAAGATCCCCTGGGCCCCAAGCAGGCTGAACTCCCAAGAAGTGATATTTGAGAGAGAGAGGACACTAAGGATGCCATCTGTATCCACTTCTTTGGAGGACATTAGGCATTGTCATCCTCAGAGCCAAGTCCTCTCCAGTACTGCGAGGGTCAAAGAAGCTCACAAGGAGAAACACAGACCTCCTTCAGTGTTCCACATCCTGCTGCCCCTGAGCTGGGCTGCCAGCCCAGGAGTCATTAGCAGGTGGCAGGGCCGATTGTGGGGCCATCAGTCAGAGGAGAATGGCTGCTGCAGTTCCTGGGATACAATGGGGCCCTGAGGAGCCATTGGCAGTAATGATGATGGGTATTTAAGCAAATGAACTGTTAATGACCAGGCAGAGGTGATCTGCCTCCCAGACCAGCTGGAGTCCAGAGTTAGTAAAGGAGGGCGAGGTAGGAAGGAAGAGGAGATAAAAAGACTTCATTTTCTTCTTAGAAATCTGTTCGTCTAGGGAATCTTGGTTGGCCGTGGGGCCACACCCGCTTTATCTACTATCTACCACCCTATGCCCACCATTACCTCCACAAATTACTGCTGAAACTACTGGTGACCCTGCTCAGGAACACTCCACTTCTAGCTCAATCCTCCTTTGCACATGGCAAAAAGGGATCTTGTTGGAAGTCCACGCCATCAGGAAAAGAACTGCAAGATTCTGGCTAACTTGTGCAGGTCTGATGGGTCCTGGGTGTTTGAGACTGAGTGCCAGGGGAGATGGAAATATTGATGTTAATAGCCACACCATCTACCGCCAGGATTATTGCAATAACATCTGGGTATGGAGGGGCAAATATGTGCCAACTATTGTTCTAAAATTTTCACTAATGGTATTTAATGTTCACATTCCTTCATGTAGAAATTGGTGTACCCATTTTATAAAGGAAGAAACTGAGGATCAAAGAGAAGAAGTAACCTTCCCAGAGATTAGGGAGCCAGCAGGTTTGTACAAAACTATGTCCAAGGGAAAGCAGAGAAAGACTACTTTCATCACTCAAACCACAATGTAGAGAGTTAAGGATACTGGAGTGAGGTCTGAGAAGACATTGGGCTTGGGGCAGGAGGTGGAGCCAAGATCAAGTGTTGCGCACTTCAGATTTACAGAGTCTGATGGTGAGGAGGCAGTGACCTCAAGACCCTGCAGGTGGACAAGCTCGCCTCAACCGCTACATCTTTATACTTGTTTTGCCCATTCGAATTCACAATGACAGAAGATGTTATCTAGTAAAAACATAACTCTGCTCTTAGACAAGAACCTGCCACAACCTTGCTTTGTGACATTGGGCAAATTAAGCATTCTTACCTGTTCTTTCATGGACAAAATGAAATAGCAATTATTCTGTAATTCTACAATAAATAAAAAACCAAATCAATCTTGGTATCAGTTGGTACAGGAGATGTTAGTGTTAGTATTGCTTCCTTGCTCTGATTCCTGACAGCAGGGTGGACCTGGTTAGCTATTAATCAGTTTCATCCTCTGCTTCTTAATTTGAAAAATTGGAATAATTATTTCTACCTGGAGGAGTCATTTTAAAGATAAGATATGATGTAAATAAAATATCTGGTATAAATTTGGTCATCAAAAATAGGCACTGCAATTCATCTTCAGTGTCTATGTGCCTGACCCAATACCTGGTCTTCCCATACCAATTCCTATCTCTGCCACTTACCTTCTAGCTCAACTTCAGGGTCTCTCTTTGTGTTTTCTCCAGGATGGCTTCGCCCGTCATCTGGCATTGTATCTCCTTTGAACTTGAACATTTCAATTAGCTGGTGATTAATTAAACTCATCTCATATTTCTGATGCTTTATTTGTTGGTTAGCTGTCACTCTGGAATTTCCCCAGGAGCCTTTCATTGGTTGGGTGAATTTACGCACAGGCTTTTCCTTCCCTGACTTTCATCTTCCCATGAACAGCTGGAAGTTTGGCCTAGAACTTGATCTTCTGTCTCCAAACTCCAGGATCTTCCAGGACTCTAGGCCGTTCCCAAGCACAACCCAGATTCTCTCTTCTCCCATCCTGTACTCACATCATCCTTCTGAAGTGCTCTTAGCGCCTCTGCATCTTGTGCTCTGCCATTCAAAAATGACACATCTGCCACGAAGCTTCCTGAATCTCCTCCAGCAGAGATGGTTTCCTCCTCGAATTCCAGACTCTTTGGTTGTACCCACTGCACCATGTAGATCTTCCTGTACTTCACATATCAATGCCATCTATAAATGCCATCTTTTACAGGATCCAAGCTCTCTAATCACAGAAGTGCTCAACGCTAGTTCCCCTGCAGTCCTAATGTTCTCAGGCTTGCTTGTTAACTACCCTGAATCTCAGGGCCATGTGTGGGGACTACAGAGGGACTCAAGGATGAACTATACAACTCTTAACAAGGAGTTTATACATCTAAGTCACCACCCTCTCGGCTAAAAGGGGATAGATCTAGCTGGGCATTCCTGGATTTTGCTTTCACATCGGTAAGGAAATCTATACACCTGCATCTCATGTTCCTCTGTTCCCTGATGCCCTTTCTACAAAATGATTATCTCTATTTCATGCCATGTTTTTGACACCAGTGCTAAGAGCTCTGTACCACAGCAAACTCCTTAACTCTAGGCACTTTATTTTTCTTCTGCAGTAACTGGCATCTGTTCAGGTGAATGAGTGAATATTTATTAGACCTCCACAGATTTTGGTCACTTTAATTGTTTTCTAGTGAAATGTGCCCTTTGCTGAAACCAGACCTTGTTGGCAATTTATCAGGTCGGATAAGAGAAAAGGAGCTGTCCAGGGATGGGAGTTCCGGCAGGTCCAGGAAATTTTGGCTGCAAAGAGAAGTCACACCAAAGAAAAATGAGTCCTCAGATGGTCATCTGGAACTGATGGATTAAGAGATAAGCACCAGAGTTGTGATCTGGACACACAGAATCACTGGACCAACCATTTTCATAATTAGATGCAAGTGGCAAGCATTCAGTGCATTTTTTTTTAACTTTTAAAAGTGCATGGAGTGAAAACCATGGGAAACAAATGCCATTTTCAAAAAAAAATATAAGAGCTTGGGAAGAAGAAGTAAGCAATATTTATTTACTGTCTAATAGATACCATGCACTTCGCATAAATTGGCCTCTTTATTTGTTTATTATTTTTTGAAGAAAAAATGTAGCATAAATATTTCCCTAGAAGCCCAACATAGGAAAAAAAAAAAAAGCAGAAGAACTGGCTTGTTGAAGCTTAGGTGAGAGACAGGAAAGCCCACCTACTCCTTTTGTTCTTTGCTCACTCAAATCCCCACTAAATTAGTCCTAGGAGTTTTCGAAGTCCCTTTCCTTGATTTTCTCAGTCCTGACAATAATTCTCTGAGGATATTATGATTTTTCCATTTTACAGATGTGTTAAGTGAGACTCATGGAGGTATAGTCACATGGCTGGGCATTGGAGAGAAGTCTTAGAAATCAATTTTCCTGGTCTCTGAAAGCCCAGCGCTCCTTCCATACTGTAGTCCTACTAAGGTGGCCAGAAGAGAGACTGTGATCCTAGAGCCCAGAGTGAGGCTGTACCTATAATCCTCATAACAGGTACAAGGGCCAAGGAAAAGATAGATACCGGAGAAGACCAAGTCATAGTCTTTTGCCTGAGTAGAGAGGATGTGAAGAAGAGAGGCAAAGGGATAGGAACCCACCTTGCTTCATCCACATGGTCCTCCCTGGGACAGAGGTTCTGCATTTCACGGTTCCTGCCCCCAAGTAAGAATACTCCCCTCTAACTTGTTTACCTCCTTGTTTGACTACACCTCCGCCATCAGCACTGCCTACAGGGCTGTCACCTGCAAGGAAGCAGTCCTCAAAACTTTTAAGGGCTCTGAATGTAAGAGTGCTGGCCACTGGTAAGGAGAATGCCGAGGCAGCCCCTGATGGAAAACCCAGGAAAGATGACATGGTTTGTGGATATGTTGAGTGTGAAAAGTGCCAAACTCCAGAAAGAAGTGCCCAGCAGGCCAGCCAGTGTGGCTAAGGTACAGTAGAGTGAGATGCCACTCCCTTTGCTAGTCCTCTGTGGTCCTTTCTTGACTCACTCACTAGTTTTCCTTGATCTCCAAACCAACCAACCTGCCTGCATTAGTAAGTCTGTCAACAAACACCCCAGTTCCTGAAGTTCAGCCCACTTATTTATTTATTTATTTATTATTTTTTTATTTTAAAGAAAATAGGACAAAACAAAACAGAACAAAAAAAGTGAAAGAAAACAGAATAGAGTCAAACATAATATAGCATTTCAAAGCAGAACACTGCAAGCTATACAGGTCAGCCCACTTATTGACATCTCACTAACTCCATAGTCTTTCTTTTATTCCAGAGTTCCTGCTGTTCATAGGAGTTTTCAGAAATAAGAAAAATGGAAGCATTAATTCCACATATATGCTTGTGTCCCACCTGGAGACTTTACACTAGCTGACATAGTAGGTTGACCATTTCCCAACTTCTCTTTCTTTAAAACCAACTTTCTGCCAGATGTGTCCATCTGGTGCAAGTCTGGACATGGTAAGTGGAAGTTTCTTGTGGGACTCTTGGGAAAGCTTTTGATTTCCTAGCTGAGACATTCCTCCACCTTACCACTTACTACTGGATGGTAGATGTGACAGAAAGAGTTGCAGCAGCCATAATGCAACCATGAAGGAAAGAAGAGAATTTGAAAGATAGCATACAGTTGAATAGCTAATTCAATTGCTTTCTTGCCTCCAGATATATTTTTGTGTGGGAAAAGTAAACCTAGATGTGTTTAAATGAGTATGGCTGAATATTTCTGTTCACTTAAAACCAAATGCATTCCTGATATAGTGCATGATCTTAAATGACCTTTACCAAAACCCTTGGAAATAAGTGTCATTATTCTTGTTTTTAAATGATAAAGTTAAATTGGGGAAAACGTAATTACACAACCAAAGTCACTAATCTTGGAACCAACAGAATTATGATTTAATTTCAAGTGTTTTCCTCTATGCACATGAACCCACACCAAAAAGAAGTTAACATTTTATGTATTATATGTTCTATCTATATTGCACATAATTTTAATGTATACACTATATATGCTTTTATGTATCTCTCTCTCCCTCCCTCCCTCTTAAATATTTTTAAATCTCATTAGGTAATTTTTGTAGACCCCATAGTAACACTTTATTTTGAGCCCATGATGATGTTTTACAGAGGTGCACATCACTCTTGATCTGCTAGATACAAGTAAAAATCACCCTAGAGAAAATACAGATGATTTGGAAATGCCATGCTCTCTCAACAGTAAGAAAAGAAGAGAGTCAGTGTGTGGGAGGTGGCATATGGAGCATTAAAGTCAGTCAATCTAGAGCAGGAGCAGGAAGATACAGGTTATGGTCCAGCTTTGTCTGATGCTACCTCATTTTCAATCTTCTGACAACGCTAAGCTGTCCTAACCTATAAAATGGAATTAGTGGGTGGGAAAGCAAGTACACATGCACACACAGGTGTATATAGTGGAGGGATAGAGAGTGACATTAAGTGATGTTTAAAATCATTTCAATTTGGAAAATATTACATATATACATATACATATATATATTTCTATCCTAAGGAAATACATGTCTATCAGCCAGCAGCACCACTTCAACCAAATTACAGGTCTTTTGTTGATTTACTAACAAGATGAGAGAGTTTCTGGAAGGATGGGAATGCAGAAGAGATCCCAACCAACAGAATCTTTGAATCTTCTCACAGCCACCAGGGTCCATTCTGTCACGTTGAGGGCTTTGGGCTGTGGACCAGGAACTCAAACCGACTCTTGGTTCTAGTGTAGACAACTTTCTCTTGGGAATGCTACCTTCATAACCTCACCCCACCAGGCCCTGGCAGAGTAAATCTTCATTCAGGACATATTCGGAATTTTCTCAGAGGCCACCATGCTTGTTGCTTCTTTTTTAGTGAATTCCAATGCCCGCTGCCTCAGTCTGTATTATGGGGCTATAACAGAATACTTGAGGTTGGGTAATTTATAAATAAAAGAATTTGACTGTTCAGGTCCAGAGGGTGTAGGCCCCAAATCAAGGGGCAAGCATCTGCTGTTGGTCTTCTTGCTGCATGCACAAATGCAGGGAAGTGGAAGAGGAAGAGAAATACATTTTGTTCTCACAGCACAGAAGAGTATTCAAGAGCAAGCCCATTCCTGCAGTCCTTCTTACAGGAGCATTAATCTACTCGTGAGGACCTCTGCCTTCATGACCTGAACATCTCCCACTAATCCTTGCCTCCCAAAACAATTACTGTGGGTATTAAATCTGAAGTGCATGAATTGGGAGGGTGGGAAAGGGCACATTCAGACCGCAGCACCTATGCTTTTGGATGTATAAAGGCAAAGCAATTACCTATACCTCAGGCCCTGGTGGATCAGTAACCCCATCTCCCCACAACGTTTGGTAACTAGAAAGGGCTTCTGTGTCTGAATCAGGCTTGGACTGGACAATTTCCTCCAGACCTCACATACCCTTTTATACTGAGCCTGGCATGGCCAAGAATAAGGCTCTCACAGAAGCTAGTTGTTCTTGGATTACCCTTTCTTAAAATTAAATGTTTTCTGGGATTATACAAAATATATTGAGATTATCATGGGTATTTAACTGAATAACCTCAGGTTCTTGGCTTCCCTTCTTTGCTTAAACTGCCAAAACAAATTCCTACCTACAGATGTCCTGAGTCTGTCCAACTTGCTTGAATAAAAACATGGAGACAGAGTTGCTGCTACAGAGCAGATTCTCCCACATTCACAAAGGAAGCCCCAAACTCTTCCATCTAAGGCATCCCTGAGACCCCCGAAAGGAGATTTTCTTTCTTTGCTGTCCTATCTGAAGCCATTACCTTCTCTTATGAGAGAAAGTAGTCTGGGACTGAAGCACATTTTTACTTAAGCATCTCAGCACTGTTCTTCACTACATTCAATAAATATCTAATAATCAAACATGTTACTTACTTAAATACGTGTTGTGCCAGTCATGGCACTAGGCCATGAGAATCCAGTGGCAAAAGAGACGATGTGGTCCCCACCCTTGGTTTATACTACACAGCCTGCACTTTGGCAATCTTGCTTCCTTTCTCTACAAGGCGATTGCTTTGCCTGCGAAGAATGAATCATGGAAGAAAACACCTGGTTACTTAACCCGTGGGGGTTTCAAATTTAAATTTATGTAACATTGTTTGAAATTCCATGCAACAGCCTCTGGGCTATAGGCAATTTCACATATGTTCAGAGTGCTCAGTAGATGTCTGTGGAATTGGATTATTTGTTAACATCATCACAGCTGTGAGAGAGATAGCATTTGCCCCAATTTTCAGTTCAGATGAGTGTATAGAAACTTTCCCAAGTCTTGGAGTTTCCTAATGTTATTACCACAGTCATCATTACTGCTATAGTATATTAGTATATTATCACTGCTACCCCTACCACTCTACGACACTAGTAGTCCTGCCAACATCACCATTACCAAGACTATTACTATACTGCCACTTCTGCTATTGTTACTAGACTATCATCACCACTACTAACACTCCACTACCATTACTATACTACTATGGCCACTATTATCACTGCCACTACTATAGTCAATACTTCTATCCTTGCACTATCAATATTGCTACTATTACTGCCACTGTATTCCTACTGCTCTGCTACTACTATCCCTATTACATCACTACTAGAAGTGGAAATGTAGAGGGCCATAAGTGCCAAGCACTGGCTAAAATTTTAAATTTATTAATTGATCTAAACTTTGTAATAACCCTATCAAGTAGAGATTGTTGTCTCTCATTTGCAGATGAGATAATTAAGTGACAGTTACTCAGCTAGAAGTGACAAAATCAGGCTCCAACTGCACATGGTCTGACTTGTAGGTCCATGTCGCAAAATACTGCCTTATCCTCCTCTCAAGGCCCAGATATGTCTAATTCCAAAACTAAGACATATCTGATTCCTGGCCATGGGATTCATAACCACTCTGGAGTCCAGATCCAATGAGACAAGAGGCCTGGAGACTAAGCCTGGCTTACTCTAAGGCTTCTGGGACTCCTCCATGCCTGTCACAAGGAACATTTTAGACTTTGGGTGAGTTGAACATGAAAGTTAGGCTGCAGAATGGACAGCCTCTAATGCAAAGGGAGGGCAAAGCATCCTGGGCAGATCCAAGGCTCACTATGAGCCTTAGATTGCTGAACTGCAGGAATTGCCTTCGATTCTGATGGCAGCAGCAACTGAGCTGAAGCCCTGCTCCATCCATGCCCAGAAGAGGCTAGCAAGTGCCCATTCTCCCAAGACAGAAGGGACTGATAACAGACATGTGGGCAACACACCCTGTGTCCTTTCAGGGTCACAAAAAATTCATCCCATCCCTGAACCTGAGGCCCCTGTGGGGGCCTAGCTATGTGAGTCCTCTCCCCAGTCCCACAGCTTCTTTATCCCCTATTAACAATGGATCGCAGATAGGGCAAGACCAGTGACCCATGCCGTATCTGACCCCTGTCTCCTTTCTCTGCTTGCAAGACCTTAACACATTCTGGGTGAACTGTCTCAATTTCCCCTTGCTGCACTATGAAGCCTTCTACTATGCTGGCCATCAGCACACTGTGCATCCCACTAAAGCTATTTCTACTACTCTTTGGGGACTCACCTCTTCAGGACTAGGCTTACTGAGGCCCCAAATTATTTTGTTCATCTTGGTATTCCTATAGTGTCTAGTCCAGCACCAGCCTTATGGGAGAGATTAAACAATTGTGAAAACACAGAAGGAGGGAGGTGAGAAAGAGAGGGAACAAAGAAAGAGGAGAAGGATGGGAAGAAAGACGACTCAGGTATGTAGGATCTACACCTCTGACTATTCCTAAATCCAAACCCCAAATCATGTAAACATCGGGTTCCAGCACTGAGACTAGAGGAATTCAGTCTTTGTCATTGAGATAGGTTCTGGAATAATATTTCCTATTACCATACTGTAGGAGCTGAAGGAAGTGGATCTCTCAAGACCTCTTACCAACCAAGGAGCTGGAGGACATCACTCCAATGAAAAAAGAAACAGTTGTAGCAAAAAGGCATGAAATTTCAAGTTCAAGGATTTTCTTTGCAATCTCAGCAGGTTTCCACCTTAGATAATCTTTTAAATTCCCTGCACCTCAACTCCCCACTCCATGAAATGGGAATACTGTCACCTCCCTCCTGGGAAGGTTGTGAGGATATAACTAACAACACAAAGCACCTGAACAGAACACATGAGTGGGGGCTTACCAGGTTGGCATTATTTCTTATATGGATCAGAGTCTTCATATTGACGCTGTTCTTACCACTGGAGTTTTCTCCTTGTCCTCAACAGCCCTGACCCACACCAAGGTGTATAGGTCGCTCTGCCCCAGGGAGTCTGGCCCTGGGCCAACCACTTGGCCTTTCTGTTGCCTGCTTCTTCATGCTCTGCATGGCTAATTCAAATGAAGAAGTCAATCCAGGATGTATTTTGTGTAGCATCTGGAATCCCTCTAAGCTGACCAGGGAGAAGAAAGAAGGAAGGAGAAGGAGGAGACAGAGCAGCCGCAAAAGCCTCCTGGGGAGCGAGTCACTCTAGAATAGTTCTTCCTGTGCTCTGTGAGGCCTCGCCACTGGGGAAAATGCTGGAAAAAAATGCCAGCTAATTTCGGAGGCTCCACGTTGGTGGGCCAACATCCCAGGGAGAATGAGCAATTATGATTTCCATCTAAGCAACATATGCTGTTTGCTGGCCTCTTTCGAACAGCTGTAGGTTAGATGCTGTTAAGATTGGTCTCCTTCTCTCCTCCATATTTCAGAATTCAAATTAAACTAAAATAACAGCACCTGCTGAACAAAAACCCCATTGGAAATGTGTCCTCGTACACAATTACTGCAGGGAGGCTGGTCACCATTGTTACCCGCCTATTCTTCCTGAATGGGAACGGCAGCGAAGTTTCCCAGGCAGCTGCAGCAATTCAATTGTATAACTGGAGCTGGCCCGACGCCAACCCTCAAGAACTCAAGTGGCACCAAAAGATACTATATTGATTTGCAATCGAACATAATAGGCCATCAGCTTAATTATTACTGAAGTGACAAGGTTCTGGGTATTTCATATTTATATTTCAGGGCCTGTGAAGGATGAATGTAAATCTTTTAAATGCACGGATTTGCATATCTTCAGAAGGGTTGAGTGCTCTTAGTACATTCATAGCCTTTGAAAGACCAAAAGGACTGGCTATTGAGCTCAGGTTGCCAGATCCCACCGGCATTTGCTTGGATGAAGAGACAAAAGGCATAAAATGGAAATTGCCTTTAGTTTTTGTGTTTTTTTAAGGCAGAAATAAAAGCCCACTACTCAACTCCATCAAGCTCAGAGTTCTTTGGGGCCTTCTAAGGGAAAATGGTTATGGGTCTCATTGGGACAGAGGCAGTTGGTCATCGAGAAATGCAACTCATGACTCTTGGACCAGTAAGATGCCCTTTGTTCTCCTAAACCTGTTTTTGGCCTCTGCAGAGCTCTGGTCAGTGGAACCTTCTGAGCTGCTGCAATGTTGGCAAAGGAGGGGTGAGGAGAAACAGAGGTTCTGTTTCTCCTGAATGCCCACTGCCCACAATATGGAGACAAAAGACGTAAAGCCAGATGATCTCATTTTCTACCACTCCTCCTAAAAGTGCCCCCTTGCCATATCCTTTCTCATAGGACCTTTTATCCTAGCAGGAAAGTTTAGAACCATTCCAAGTTTTCCCCATCCTTCACCCTCTGATCTAGTCATTGTAAGTCATAGGTTCCTCTTCTGTAGTCCCCACTGAGTTTTGCTTTGTGCCCCTATTTATTCCTCCTGCAGAGGCCTCTGTCAGGTCTCATCAGAAAACCTGGACTCTGAGGAGACTATCCTGTGGCTAAATTGCAATCCATTCACTACCTAGCCAACAAAGGCCTTTCTGGAAATGCTGGAACGTGGTGTACTCCTGCCTAAACCCTTCAATAGCATCTGTAGGGTGACGTTCAAGTCTCTTTGCAGTCTGGCTTCATCTATCATGCTGTCCGACTATGCCTTTGGTCCACATTTCCACCTGTACACATGGCATTTCAGCCCCCTTTGCCTAAATAGCTTCTTTCCTTTGTCAATAGGAAGGCAAGCATCATCCTCCAAGATTTCCTTAACACAGCAGCCCTTCTCGCATCTGACCTGGGTCCCTTCCTCAGCAAGCGACTTCACTCTGTTCACAAGCACACTGTGAGAACTCATCACATGGTGCTTTACTTATTGGTTTACACATTTGCTGCCTTCACTGGGAGGAACCCACAGAAATGGTCCTTCAGTCTTTTCATTCCCATGACCTAGGTCAGGGCCTGGAATGTAGGAGATTCCAAGAAGTTGTGAGTTGAGGAAATCTTCATCCTTAAGAAATATCAAACATGTATTGAATGTCTATTATATGTGAAATATTATTCCAGGCACTGAACCAAAAATAGTCCATATGGGAATCCAACCCCAAGACCAGGACACTGAAGTAAGTGTAGTAGTAAGTACTGATACCAAAAGAATAGTTTAAATATTAAACCTTCCTCAAACACTTCCACAAAAGGAAATTTGTGATGTAGAGCATTTAGGAGAAAGCAAGAGCCAAACGAAGCCTGAAATCTTAAAATCCTGCAATTTAAGAAGTGACAGGACCATAGAAGTTCATCTACTCTGATTCTCACATTTTATAGATGAGCAAATGTAGAAATAAAATGGTAAGATTTCTAGGGTTTTGGGAGAAGTAGTAGGAATTCTGACTCCCAAATCCCTATTTCTTTCCAATCTGCAATGAAATAGGTAGGACTTGATTGGGCATGGAATGGTGAGAATGTTTCAGAGAAGAGCTTCACACTACCCTTAGTGATCTTCAGTCAGTTCAACATCACACTCTGGCCACTACTCATATCCACTGCTCTCATCACCTTCCTATCTCTACCATTGTAAGTATCTAACAGCCACTGTTTCAGCCCCTTCCTGCCACCATCCCCACTATTTTGATTCACATCAGTGGGATCTCTTGGTTTAGTAGAAAGAGAAAGCATTTCAAGCTTGTGCCCATCAACTCCACTACTTCTATTCCTACCCCTGTTCTACTCTTTTCCTGCACCATGTCCACAGCTTCTTTCAGATCCTGGGTTCTGGCACAGAGCTACCCAGCCACAGCCCAGGGAACACTGTGATGCACTGCGATAATCTCCCCACTCCAGGAAGAATTTTCATTCCCATGCATAGTTGGAAGTTATTTTTAAGGGAGTCAGATCAAAGAGGACCAGGAGTGGGGGAAATGGGAGAAAAGAAGAAGTAATGAAAAAATTGGGAAAACAAAATTCTCTCTACAATCATAGTGGGATGATAGGAGTTAAAATGGAATACTTTGAAGGGGGTGCTCCAGGAAGTGGGAGATGGCCAGCCGTCTCCACCCCAATTAGAAAACAGAGAGATGCCCTCCAGGATGCAGCTGAATCCCTTTTCCTGACTCCTTGTGACCTGGCTCATAGGCTGTTGGTAGCCCCCTATTGCTATCTCCAGCCTCTGCCTTTTTTAGGATCCCTAATTCAACCCAATTCTCTGGTGTGTGTCCTTTAGGACAGGCCCGGCACCTCCTCTGGAATCACCAGGAGAGAAATCCCAGGGCTGGCAAAGACTCAAGCCCTGGAATCCTCAGGCAGCAGCATCCGCACGAGAGCCTTTCCTGCCAGGCTGAGCACAAAGGAAGGCATTATCCTGAGAGGAGGAGAGGAGTCACTGAGGACCACCTGCTCAGGCAATTCTGTGATAAAAGGAAGTGAGACTGGAAATTGGACAATTGGTACTAAGTAGCTGAAGACCCAGCTGAGTGGGGTTTTCTTTAATAAGGATAATAGAAGCCAGCTTTAAAGGCAGATGGAGATTTTCCAGAACGTAGGGTTTGCAAAGAAAAACAGGGGAGAGAGCTGGGCTCAGGAAAGGACATGTCTTCACATCCTCGCAAAGAGCAAGGAGTTTACAGGCTTTGGAAGCACTTTACATGTGTCATCATTTATGGCTTTTCTTCCCTTAAAGACACAGTCTTTGTGAGCACTTGAAAGGAAGGGATTCCTAAGACTTGGTGAGGGCTCCTAGGAATTCCTACAAAGAATTAAACATTTCATTGCTTCCTAAACTGCAGAGAAGGTGAATCGTAACAACATCCTTATCTCCATGAAAAGATACTTGAAAAGCTGATTAAGTGGATTTCGAACTAGTTAGTACATAGAATTCACTGAGCGTTTACCAAGTGCCAAGTGCCATGTTCGGTTTTCCATACTTTGCTTCAGTGAATCAGTTTATCGCCTGTTTACAGAAGAAGAAAATGACTCTCAGAGATGGCTGGTACCAGGAAAGCCTAGAAGCATGTGTCACCCACACTGTGGCCCTGTCTCCAGGTTGGGATGAGCACATCCATGTGCACCGCAGTGCACCGCTCTTCCACCATGCATGGAGAGACGCCAAAACTAGCTCCAGGTCACAATCGCACACTGTTCTGAACACCACAGATACACATGCTGTGTGTGTGCACACAAGTACACACAACCCTACAAGTACAAACACGCCCCCACATTAGGGTCACCTGCAGGCAATATCTCCACCTCCTATCTCCATCTGATGGATAAAGTACTTCTCATCTTGTTGCTGGAGTCTCAGGAAAAGGCAAGGACCCTCTGGGACAACACGCTCAAGGCCAGCTGAATAAGTCCTGTCTCAAATGCATGGATGTAGAGAAGACAGCAGAAAGAGCCCAGAAATTCTCAGGCCACCATCCCCAGCTTTGCTACATCCGTCTGCGCAGCTTTGCTCTGTGTCAGTGGTGTGACCTCCGTAAGTCCCAGAACTTCAATCCCCAGTGCCGCCTCTGTTAAGATGGAAACATACACTCCCATCACGTGGCCCTGCTCTGAGGATTGCCAGGTCCTGAGCAGAGTTGGCACAGAGTGTCTATGCTGCCCAGCAGTTGGCCCCAAACCTCTCTGCCACATTCCCATGCTGCCACCTTCTGATGCCAAAGCCATCACCGCACCCTGTCAACAGCCCCCAGGGAAAAGAAGGTGGCAGAGAGTCAGGGGGTGTTGAGACCCTCAGCTGCTCCAGAGAGGCAGGGCTGACAAGGCGAGGATTGTTTTTCTCCCCTGGTGTGAAGCATGTTGACTTGCTGTTGATAGATGGTGGGATGATATTAATTAAAATGCAGGCAGGTGTGAGGGTGCCTCTTAGAACAGCGCTTTCCCTGGAGGAGGGGAAGGCATGGGGCTCTGTTTTGTATCCCTAAGTGGGAAAAGAGCATCCTTTTACCCTCTCCTCCTCCTGGGAGCAGGTTTGACACAGAGTAAAGGGTCTGGATTTCCCGTCACTGGCACAGGCAGATCATAGGCACATGGCTTCAAGTGGAAGCACAGAGAGGTCTTCCTACCCCTACAAGTGAGATAACGGGAGTGACACAGTCCCTATGGCCTTTCGTTGTGCCATAAGATCTGGAAAGCTCCTGGCTTTGGAGAGTGTGCTTAAAGGAGCACTTGCCTTTCCTGCTTCGTTCATGCTCTGCATGTTGCTTCAGGACACAGGACTGGAGTGCAGAGGGCTGTCTGAGAGGGAAAGTCAGATGGTACGAGACAGAGTCCCTGGGAAAAGTTGAGCTGCACACACAACAAACCACAATGCAGGGTCTATGGCCAGAGGCTCAGTGACTGGATTTTTGAAGTTGGAAGAATTTAGGACTAAAGCAAGTGTTGAGGAAAAACAAGAAAGCTGAGCACAGAGTCACTGTTGCACCTAGCCCTGTGCAGGCCCCATTTCAGTTTTATGGTCAGTGGGGTCTACATAACTTGTGCCTCATTCCTTTTTGATTTTAGACCTCCTCTTCCTTATCTCTTCCTATAAGAATAAGTGGTTCTCAAGGACTCTCAGTTCCAAAGTGTTGGCATTGGAGATGGCAGGGATTATTAAAGATCTCAGTAGTTGGACAATGTGATGAAAATGGTAGAACAGAGATTTAAACAACCCATTCATGCAAGCTGAATCTAGAGCCATTCTGTTCCCTAAAAATATTTGAGTGGGAATCAAAGAGATGTAGCAACAGTGCATACCTCCACTGTCATATCTCCACCAACCCTACAAAGAAAAAAGAGGGAAAAACAGTGGAAGAAGAAAAGATAAAAATAAGGGCTGTGCTGGAGAACTAGGACCTGTTGGCATCTCACTTTACACTCAAACTTCAGAATTCAGCCTTCCAATTCCTGGGGCTCTGTTTGTGGATCTATAGAAAGGAATGAATGTGATTATGAAAACTTCTTTTCTCTTCCTTTCCTGCCTTCCTTTCTCCTCCCTTTCCTTCCCCCTTTCCTTCCTTCTCTCCTTCCTTCTCAACTTCCCTCCTCCTTCAGTTGCAGAGATAATTTGACAATCTGCATTTGGGGTTCTTAAATATGTGTAATCATTTCTCCACCATCTGACCTGTAAATAACAGCTTTAATGAGAATTGTTGGGAAACATTCCCCAGGGATGGCAATGAATTACAATTCAAATTCAACAACCCTCTCCTGGGTTGCCTAACAGCTAGAACTGTTATCATTGAGGATTCTCTTGGGAGTGTAGAAGAAGAGACAAACTGAAGCAGTAGAGAAGTGTCTGCATACCTAAAATGGCTCTCGGGGTGCCCCATCTCACCAACACATTTGTTAATCCATAAAGATTAAACTCCTAATAACTCTATCAAGATTCCCCACATTCTTACACTGTAATCTACAATGTCATTATAAACTGTGCTTCAGGAAATAGTCAATTTAAACAGCCAGGTCAGTGTTTCCAAATATGATTTTTCTTTGGAATTCAGGGATCTGTTTTCTAGGCTTTATTTTTTTAGAACAATTTTTAGGATCACAGTAAAATTGGGCAGAAAGTACAGAGATTAGAAATGTTCCGTATGTCCCTGGCTCTGCTTATGTGTAATCTGTGTTCAACATACCTTACCAAAGTGGTACAGTTAGTGTACATTTGGATTTATTCTTAGTGTTGTACATTCTATGAGTTTTGACAGATATAAAAATGACATATATCCTCCATTATAATAGCATATGAAATAGTTTTAGTATCTTAAAAATATGCTGTGCTCTTCCTGTGTAATCACTCCCTTCTCTATCTCTGGATGCCATTAGTCTTTTAACTCACTCCATAGTTTTGCCCTTTCTAGACTGTACTATTGTTAAACTTACACAGCATGTGTTTTTTCCAGACTGGCTTCCCTCACATAATGTTTTGTGGTTTAGTTTCCCCTTAATGCCTTTGCATAGTTTCACAGCTCATTTCTTTTTAGCATTAAATAATGTTCCACCTCTTAGATGCACCACAGTTTGTCCATTCATCTGTGGACTAGAAGACCATCCACTGGAAGGTATCTTGATTCCTTCCCAGTTTTGGCAGTTATAAATAAAGCTGCTATAAACTTCTGTGTACAGGTTTTTATGTCAGCAAAAGTTTTGGGCTCTTTTGGCTGAATCAAAAGTAGAGCAATTTCTGGATCATATAGTTAAAATACGTTTAGTTTTTTCAGAAGCTGCTCAAATGTCTTCCAAAGTAAGTGTGCCATTCACTATACATTCCCATCAGCAGTGAACGAGAGTCCTGTTGTTCCACCTCCTCACCAGCACTTGGTGTAGTCAGCGTTCTGGATTTCAGCCATTCTCACAGGTCTGTAGTGGTATCCTGTGTCCTACTTTGCCTTTCCCTAATGACATATGACATGGAGCACACTTTCATGTTTTCACATTCATAGGTGTTCATAGGTTAGGTGCCTGTTGAAATCTTTGGCCCATTTTTAAAAGAAGTTGTTTGTTTTCTTACTGTTGAGTTTGAATAGCTTTCTGTACATTTGGGGTAACAGTCCTTTTCAGACACATCTTTTACAAATATATCCTCTCCCACTTTGCTGTCTGCTATTTTCTTGGCACTGGCTTCTGCAGAGCAGAAGTTTTTAGTTTTAAGTCCACCTTTTTCATGGATCTTGCCCTTGTGTGTCTAAAAAGTCACTGACCAGCCCAGCATCATCTAGATTTTCTCCTATGCTGCCTTCTGAGAGATAAGATTTTAACATCAAACTTTTGTTGGAAGAACCTGCTGTTTCTAATTTTTTAAATTTCTATTTCCAACGTCAGATTTCATCACTATACTTTAGCTAATGGTAGAAAACAGAAAAAAGGAAAACTCAATATTCTCTTGATTCTGAAAACTCTGAAAACAGAAACCTTTTTATAGTTCCTTTGATAACAAAACCTTTCCTGGCCAGGGAGAGGGAAGTCATCCTTATCCCACTTAGTCAGCATTTGTATTTTCATATATTTGATCATGGAATACATGGAATATGTTCTTATTAATATGATAAAATAAATTTTTGAGTGGAATTATGACTACATCTACTCCCAAGGGCTTAAAACTTGAATTTGGACTATGTAATCTTCACAGAGAGGTGAAAGGCTAGTGAGCTTTTGTGGAACATTAAATAACAACAAGGAACATTTTAGTGTTACTTACATTTAACAACCATCATTCCCACATGATTTTTTATAGATTTAACACAGTCAAACTTTTAGAGGAAGCATCAAAGCACTGGGTCTGGCGCTGAACCATAAAACAGAGAAGAGGTTCAGATAAGCAGACTACCGTGGGTCTGCTATGTTCAAAAGCAGCTATTCTGGTGCTTTCCTAGAGTGGTTTACTCCTGAGAGTGGTGGTGTGATTTAAGCCACTTCTACTTTTCCATCCTGCTCCCCATCATGATTCTGATCTCAGCCATCTGATAAAACCCTAAGATTCTGTGCATTTTACTCATGTCCAAGGTCTTTCAAACAGGATACCATACTCTTTCCAAGTGTAGCTCACATCTTCAAAAATTAATAGATTAAAGAAACATCAAAAGCACATAAAACACTCACTGGCACAAAATAAGGGGATTATTCTTAAGAATCAGAACTAATATTCCCTTTTGAAATAGATGCATTCCATTAACTAAAAAGAAACTTTAAAATAACATAATCCATGTCCTTAGGAAGATTTAAGAGGACAATTTGTCTATCAAAACAGTGTCATCTGAGATCAAAAAAGAAATCCTAGATTGAAAATGTGGTTAAGAAATACTTAAAACAACCATAATAGAATAGTGGGTATTTGTTAAATATTGCAGAGAATTAAACTGGCATAAAGTAGAGAAATTATCCCAAAATTCAGAAAAAATTAAAATGGATGGAAATGATAGGCAAAATGATGATAGAAGTGAAGAATCTATTGATCTTGAAGATATAATCCATTTGTAACAGGATTTTAGAAAGTGAACCGAAGCATATGGAAAAACAAAATGAGACAGATATCTTCCCTTCACAAAGGAAAGATTTCAGTCTACAGAATGCAAATCTTAACCGAGGTAGAACTGAGAAGAGGAGGTATGCATTTCAATATAATCAGGTACTATGTCTGAATTTCAAGGCTAAAAATATCTGAGGATTTCTGATCAAAACTGGCAAATTAAACTCATGCTATTAGCTTTACTTCCTCCTGAAACTTCATGAACATCAAATAATGTTTAAAGACAAAAACTGACAAAGAAAAATATGATAGAAAAAAGTTGTAACAATATACAAGAGGCTAAGAGGTATATGAACCAGTGTAACTAACACAACTGATGGAGGAAAACAGAGACAAAAACTAGTAGCATGAAAAGTCGAAGTTACAATTTTCCCAAAGAGCACCCCAGCTCATCAACAGCCCTGTGTTTAGAAGAATGGGGTCGATGGTATTAAGAAACTATAGTAAAGATTGGATAAACTCTTTTCAGAATGCAAATAGCAGAAGAAGCATGCTATTTAGAGTTTTGGAAGTATGAGTTTTAAAAACATCACTAGAATCTTCCAAAGTAGTTGCCTACAGTAAATGGGAGAGGGATACATCATATTATTTTGTTTTGTTTTAGATTATAAGTTTTATGGAACTATTTGGCTTTTTAATGTATCACCATGTACAGATTGGAAAAATTAAAGCCCAATTGAAAATTTTTATAAATAATCAGAAGAAAAAAGTAAAATTTCTATCCTAAAAATAAAAAAAAATTAATTTGGCCATGCCCTCTTTTTCTTCAACCCTAAATGTCAGAAAATAATGCCTATAGACTTTTGAAAGGAAGCAATGCCTATAGAATTTTGTCTATCAACACAGTATCATCCATTGAATTGAAACAATACCTATAGAATTTTGAATGGGAATTATTATGATCAAAATTTCTAAACCAGGAAAAACTACCCATATATTAAGTTAGGAAAAATGATGTAGAAGCCTCATTGTGATCCTTCTTTATAGCTGAATAGTACTCCATTATATAAAAATACCACATTTGTTTTATCCATTCCTCAATTGATGGGCGTTTGGGTTGTTTTCAAGATTTGGCTATTACTAATTGTTCTGCAGTAAACATGGGTGCACATATATCACTGTGGTATGATGATTTCACTTCTTCTGGGAATATGCCCAGAAGTGGGATAGCTAGGTCAAATGGGACTTCCAATCCTAGTTTTTGAGAAACCTCCAGACTGATTTCCACAGTAGCTGCACCAGTCTACACTCCTACCAACTGTGCAGAAGTGTTCTTTTTTCCCCACAGACTCTCCAGCACTTGTTGTTGATTGTTATCTTGATCCTGGCCATTCTTTCTGAAGTGAGATGGGATCTCAGTGTTGTTTTAACTTGCATTTCTCTAATGACCTATGATGCTGAACATTTTTTCATGTATTTATTTACCATTTGTATTTCTTCAGCTGAGAAGTGTGTATTCATCTCAGATGTCCATTTTTGGATTGGGTCTTTGAATTTTGGGGACCTGATATTTTAAAAATTCTTTATATGTTCTAGATAGAAATCCTTTGTCTGGGGGACAGTTGACTAAGATTTTTTCCCAATTTGTGGGATTTCTTTTCACTCTGTTGGAGATTTCTTTTAACATGCAAAAAACTTTTTAATAAAATGAGATTCCAGTTGTTGATTCTGGGAAGTATTTCCTGTGCAGTTTGATTTTTGTTCATGAATTCTCTGCCTACCCCTATGTCAAAATATAAAAAAAAAATGATGTAGAAAGTACAAAAGTCACATTTGTTTACTAACAAAAAAATCTCAGGCAATTCTCTCTAAGTCTGAGAAATTAAAATAAATGAAGTCTTACTTATAGGGGAGATGTAATAAAAAAGTAAAAGATGATAAAGATGGTAGCTTTTCAAACATAAATGTTAACATCTTAATATTTTAAAAGGTTAATATAAAGTTTAATGTCAATTTAAAGAATTCTTGAAGAGATAGAGAGATGATCATGAAAATAAATTTTTAGCAGCTGGATCTATAAGCCAATATTCTGTCACAAAAATCTATGAAAAAATGAAGAAAGAGCTAATAAGAGCATGTGGGGTTCAGTGTTTCAACACCGAGGTCTTTATTTATGTACTAGGCTTATGGAAGACAGGGACAGTTCAATCCCTCTCTTCCTTACTTGGGTTTACTAGGGACTGTGGGCATAGATGGTTTAAGAAATCTGTAGATAATACTTATATACTTTTCTTGAAAGAAAAAATAAAAGTTTAATATGCCTTTTAAAAAGGTAATCATTTTCAGAACAAAATAGTTAATATTTTACTAATCAAGAAAGAAAACATAAATAATATGTAGAAGTTACAAAGCTTTCTACATGCTGTTCATGGGAGATGTTCTAAAAGTAGTTGAACTAGAGAAGTTTATCATACAGAGATAAATTAAGCAAACTTAAAAAAAGGCAGAAATGTCTAATGTACTATGAGAGCTCAAGTTAAAATTCATGTAACAATATATAAAGGAAAAATTGAAGTAGAATAGTCTTTAATATTGCCTTAGCAGTACAATTTATAATGAAGTTACCATAACCACTAATGTTAATAACAGCAAAGTGCTATTAGGGTTAAAAAGAGAAATTGATGAAAATACAATTGTATTGATGGATTCAAAGACATGTCTCATTTTTCCATAGAACAAATAGTTGATGAATGAAGTAAAAAATAATTGCTTTAACTGATCTATATGGAGAACTATCTAAGCCACAAATAGAAGACACAGTATTTTCTAGAGTTCATGACTGTTATGGATTATACCTGGATGTCTCCCCAAAGAATCACATGCTCTTAGGTGGGGCTTTTGGCAGTGACTGACTCATAGGTATGTGATCAGTACACTGGTTGGTTTATGATTCTGGGTATGGATGGTGGATTTAACGAAGAGGGAAGACCCACTCTGGGTGTGGGTGGCACCAACCAATAGGTTTGTAGCCTGGATGGAACAAAAAAGGAAAGAAGAAAAAGTCTTCTTTCTGTATCCTGCCTGCCATGACATTGACTGTTTCTCCTCTGCAATGCCCCTTCTGCCATGCTGTCCTGCCTTGGAGCCAGCCAACTGTGGGCTGAAACTCTACAAACTGAGCAAAGTAAATTTCCTCTTTAAACTTTTGGGTGTCAGGTATTTTGTCCCAACAGTGAGAAAGTAGCAAAGACAATGCTGTTTTCATGAACGTGTATATTTTAGGCCATAAAGAAAACCAAAACAAAATTTCCATGTTTTACTATACATTCTACAAGTCTAACAATGCAATGAAATAAAATTAGACATTAAAATAAAAAAGTAGAGGAAAAGCTTAAATGTACTTGGAAATGGAAAACAAGAAATCCCTCTCCAAATTAACTTCTGTGTCAAAAATGGAGTGAACACTGCTTTCCCAAACTGTTTTAAAAGCAATTATAATGCAACAAAACTATAAACATGTAATTGGTAGGTAATAGGAAACAAATTGTTTATATTTTGGTAAACAGTGATAAAACAACTAAAACAAGCTGTGAATTTAATTTAAGGAAAGAAAAAAATGTAAGTGGTAAATAAAACTTAGGAAAAGTGAAAGAAAGAAAATCTTAAGAAAAAATAAAACAGAATTGACAAATTCAACAATTTTTAAACTCAGCAAGATTGCCATCTCTCTGACAATGTAACTGGGGAGGTGGAAAAAAAATGATTGATATTAGGAATGAGAGAGGGGGTAAAACTAGATATATAAAAGAGACTTAGCTAATAATACTTTACCTAGAAGAACAAAGTAAGAATTACTGTAAAACTTCTTGTCAGAAACCAACCAATCAAGAAGAGATGGCAGTAAAATATTTACAGTGCTAAAAGAAAAAAAGAAACCATCAATCTGGAATTCTATGGGCAACAAAATTATCCTTCAAAAGAGAAGGGGAAATAAAGACTTCCTCAAACAAACAAAACCAAGGGAATTCACTGCCAGCAGAAACCTCACAAAAGAAGATATACAGATGGCAAACAAGCATATGAAAAGATGTTCAACATCATTTGTCATTAAGGAATTGCAAATTAAAACAATAATGAGATACTACTATGATCCTATTAGAGTGGCTAAAATCTAAAATATTAATATTAATTATTGGCTGGGATGTTTGTGAGTATGGTACATTCAATTTGGAAGACATTCTGGCGGTTTCTCACAGAGCTAAACATAGGTTTACAGTACTATTCAGCAACCAAACTCCTAGTTATTCACTTAACTTATTTCAGAACTTGTGTACATGGAAAGATGGGCATGTGAATGTTTAAAGTGGCTTTATTTGTAATCCCCAAGACCTGAAAGTAACCAAGATGTCCTTCAGTTGATGAATGAATAAATAAATTGTGATATATCCATATGATGGAATATTATTTAATAATAAAAAGAAGTGAGACATCAAACCATGGAAAGACATAGATAAATTCTAAATGTATGTTGCAGGTAGAAGAAGTCAGTCTAAAAAGATTAAGTATTACTCCAGATAAGCAACACTCCAGAAAGGGAAAAAAACTGTGCCCTTCAAAAGATAGATGTTTGTCAAAGTGAAGGGTAAATCCATAGGGTTGAATAGGAGAAGCACAGGAGATATTTCAGGGCAGTGAAACTAATCTGCATAATACTGTGATTATGAAAACTCTAAATTATGAACTTGTCAAACTCATACAACTTGATATTGCAAAGGCTGAATTTTAACATATGTGAATTTTCAAAGTCATTGAGGAAATCAAGAAACCCAGGATGGCATGCAGAATGTGATGAAACAATCTGTTTTGCAAATGTATTTTTAAAAACTTTGCTAAAGGGAATAGGAAAAAATGTGCTGACCTAAGTAATTATGGAAATAAGCAAAGTCTGTAAGACCAAAGGCAAAAGAAACTGTACACAGTACTGTACTCTAGTTGATAAAGTTGCTTCCTTAATCATGTGAATACAATGATGATAAGTCATGTTGATGGTATAAATCCTTGATAGGATGTGATGAATGTCATGCTTTTCCTTTGGGGTCTTCTCCAAAACCTGTAAACCTTAGTCTAATCAGTAGAAAGACATGGGACAAAGCTCCATAGAGGGACATTCTACAAAACACCTGATCTGAACAATACTAGGTAATGTTCCAAGAGGAGCACAAGAAGATATAATGACTTAATGTAATATGGTATTCTGGAGGGGATTCTGGGAGAGAAAAGGGTCAATATGTAAAAACAAAGAAAGTTGGAAAGAAATATGGACTTAATATTAGAGTTAATAATAATGTATCAATATCAGCCATTAATGGTAACAAATATTCCATATGAATGTAAGTTAATAATGGGTTGGGGTATTTAATTATCTGTACTATCTTAAAATTTTTCTGCAAATCTAAGACTTTTCTTTAAAAATAAAATTTGTTTATATAAGACAATAAATAAATCACCATAATAAAAATTGAGACTCCTGACATATTGGTTATTCAGGAGGGTGTGTGAAACTTTTTCTGTGTTCTAAGCATATTTTCACACTGAAAATAGACTATTGGAAATGCATTACTTTTCTCCAGAGCAATGATAAAGGCAGAAAATCTCTCAATTCCTTTTATGAAGCTAACATAAACTTGCTAAAAACTTAATAAAAACAAAGCATAGACCACAAAGATGTAACCATGCACTCTATAGAAAAATTATATACAGGTGCAAAATCACATAAAACATTAAAAATCAAATTGGCAGCTAAAAATAATAAACCATGATGTTATAGACTGAATAATTGTATCTCTACTTCCAATCTGTGCATTGAAACCTACTCCCAATGTGAAAATATTTGGAAGCAAGGCCTTTAGGGAATAATTAGGTCATGAAGATTTTGCCCACATGAATAGGATTAATGAACTGTGAAAAAAAGAAAGAGTGAGAAAGAGAGAGAGAGATGAGGACACTGGGAAAAGACAAGCCCATCCTGAACTAACAACCAGGCCCTCACCAGACTCAGATGCTGGCACCTTGATGATGGACTTTCAGCTTCTTTTACAATTTAAAAATTTTAAATAATTTAAGAGTCAAATACATTATGACACAAGTCCCTATAATCAGAGGGAAGTTAGAGGAGATTGAATGGCAAGCTTAGACAGGTACAGATAATATTTACTTTGAAAAGAAAGTGATCTTACATTTTATGAAAATAATTTATGTAGTTTTTTACAAAAATTTTCCCTTTTCCATATCTTCACTGTGTTATAACATGTGTTTCAAAACAGCCATTAAGCCAAAATTAATTCTGCAAATATTATGGAGAAGATAAAATAAATATTATTTATTGATAATTAAGGTTGTCTATCAAAAACATGAAAATCATTTTGAAAATGATAAAACAATTAGAAACATTAAATAAAGCATCCTATTACCAAATTCATATAAAATCAATTGTTTCTCTATATAATAAAATTAGCTACTTAAAAATACCGAAAGAAAAATCATCACATAACCAGTAGCAACAAAAATATGAAATAATGAGGATGAATCTTAACAAAAAGTATGAAAACATAAGTGATAGGAAGTAGAGAGATGGATCTTTTGCAAAAGGTAAGAGGGCCAAGATATGGAGAAAAGATAGAAGGAGGGGAAGCGAAAGGGATAAAAAGAATAAAGATGTGTTGGATACATGTACCAATGGTTCATGAAGAATGTAATCACTATGCAATGTAAACATGTACCAATAAAAATAAATATTTAATTAAAAAAAGGTGTATGACAGGTCTGTCTTAGAAATATTACAAATTTAGGGACATAAAAATGTTAATAAATCAGAAAGCATTGCATGATTCTAGATTCGAAGCTTCACTATTTTAAAAATGTCATTTCACTCCAAATTAATTAATACATTTAATGCAATCCCAATTAAAATTTGATGAGATTTTTGTTTGGAACTTGACCAAATGATTCTAAAGTTCATTCAGAAGAATAATTGTATCAGAATAGTCATGAATAGACCAAGAAAAAATGAATAATGAGATTGACTTCCACTATTAGAAGTTAAATTATCACTGTGGTATGGTACCAAAGTTGTCAGACAGATCCATAAAACTGAAAAGAAAATCCAGAAACTGAGTTAAGTATGTATAATAATTTGGAGCATATTAATGGTGGCAATTTAAAATATTATTGAAAGAATCAGCTATTTATTAAATAGATTAGTCAATAGACAATGATGGGGGCAAGTAGATTAACATTTGAAAAACCAATTCAAGTCTTATACTGTAATTTATACAAAAACAAATTCCAAATGTCTCAGTTTTGCTTGGAAATAAGAAACTATTAAAATACCAGAACGTACAAGTTTTTATATAATCTTGTGGTGGTGAAAGATTAAAATAAGCAGACTCTGGCTGAAAGAAATAGATTAATAATGCCTTTGACTATGGAAATTTTCATAATTTGTGAATAGCAAAAACAAACTCTGACCTATTCGTTTACTTTAAAGGTAATTAATGTTGTTAATTCCCATAAGCAACATTAAAAGACAAACTGTGAACATTATTTGTAAGAAATACTATAAACAAATGTTTAATATCCTTAATCTGTAAGAGTTCACACAAATCAGTAAAATAAAGAAAATATTCCAATAGAAAGAGGTCTAATGACAGATTGGGCAATTCATAGAATATGCACATACAGTTTTAGCATTTTAAAAAGTTCTGAACTTTATAGCTATCAAGGAAACATAAATTAAAACATCAGTAAGATGACATTTCTTGATTACTAGGTGGAAAAATGATGAAAAATATTGATAGTATCCAGTGTTGGTGAGGGCATGAGTAAACAAGCATTCTCGTGTACTGTGGTGTAAATTCAAATTGGTATGACAAATTTCTAGAGAGTGGATTGGCAATATGTGATCCAAATTGAAAATCAGTATATCCTTAGATGTAGCAAATCGATTTGTAGAACTTAATCTAAGAGTCTAATAGAATAAGTAACACAAAATGCAAGTTCAAAGATGTTCTTGTCAGTGTTAGAATAGGAGAAATTAGAAAACTATATTAATGTTCACAACTAAAACATTCACTTAATACATTATGGTATCTTGGCACAATGGAATACCATGCAACAGTTTAAAACGATGATGGCTTATAGTCTTTATGTATCAGTTCAAGATAAATTTTAAAAAGCTGAAAAGTGATGGAAGATCTATATTCATTGCATGAAATCATCCTTACAAAATATAAAGTGAGAAAATTGAATTAAAAGTGTTTTGTATGGCATAATATTATTTCTTTATAAATGTGTTTGTGTATATGTGTGTGATTATAAATATTAATTATCTCTGAGAGGACATTTCTTTCTCTCTGCATTAGCAGTGCATGTGTGTATAAGAAACTTCATCTATTTTACTAACCCTCTGTAGTACAGTGTGTCACATGTGGCCTTAGGAAAGGTAGCTTATCTGTTTCTCAGTGTTGTCACCAGTAAAATAGTATTCATTTTATAAGTTATTGCAAAAACCAAATGAATTATGTATAAAATGCTTAGAATTGCACCTGGCATGTAGTAACCTATGTTCAATAATTTGCCCTTGTCATTATTACAATTATCATTATTGCTATTATTATTCTAAAGTGCAAGAGAGAAAAGGAGAATTCCCCACAACAAAACAAGCCAAAACTTTCAGCAGCTCTGGGGCCTTGTTATTCCTACTACTTCACTTGCCATATGACCTGCAGGATGCAGGAAGGAAATCCATACAGATGCTGGGA